>PVKE010001359.1:0-96038 GCA_004027555.1 Craseonycteris thonglongyai
CATAATGAGTGACACCCCAGTAGTTATTTGGGGCCAGGAGGAAAAATAGAAGAATCCTAGTGATTGTGGAGCTATTGCACCAGTCCAGGGGCTGTGGACTTTTATATGAGAGAAGAAACCCTTGTTTCAGCCACTGTGACTGGCCTTTTATCAGAAATCAAACACAATTCCAAAGGCAAGGGGCTCCTCCCAACCCACACATCTATCTTCGCTATTCTCCAATTCTTTCTGTCCTCAGGCTAAATACCTTGGAATTGACATTGATTCATATTTCTCCAGCCAGTCAGCCACCACGACCTGTCAATTTTCTGTATAGAGTACCAGCTCCCCTGTACCTACCTGTCTTTTCGTCTTCATCATTCTCAGCATGGCACAAACCAGGGGGCTTGGGGACGATGGGCAGGATTCAGAGACGTTGAATCTAGTGGCTGGGATGCCCACGGGGTCAGGGGACAGCATTAGTGGCAGGCACAGAGATGACGACAGCTGTTTTCTCAGGACTCCTGTTTACCCTGAGTTAGCACAGTGCTTGACACATAGTAAGTGCTCAAAAGTATCTGGAGGATTAAGTAGTCAATTAACCATTTGGTTAATAAAAATTCATTGATTGATTAACTTGATCTACACACATAGATGCATAGATATGGCCTCTATTTTTGCTATTCATGAACATACACATTACCTTTCATTATGGAGACACCAAGTTACAAAGAAAACCCTCAAGAGTTTGCTGTTGACTTGAGCCGTGTCACTTGTAAGAAGGACAAAATATGTATGCGGTCAGCTTGAAACCCAGGCCCACTCCTAGAAATAAACTAACCCCTTGTTGAAATTGCACAGGAAAACTGAAGGGCGGTGGGGGAGACGGGCGGCAGGAAGAATGCCTGAGATCTTACACAACCTGTGCAAACAGGGTGACAGGGTTGGGCAGCTCCGGGAGTCCAGGAATTAATAGCCCTGCTGAGGCTGCGGAGCTCCGGAGACGGAGCTATTTCAAGTCAAGAAATGTCATTTCCACCCACAGAGGCTACCCCAATTGCGTTATCTGGATGCCCTTCAGCGCCGGTGCTTTGGCAGCTTCCCTGGCCTGACCTCCCAGTGGCGGGACCGCAGGCTCGCAGCCAACCTGTCGTCACTGCTCTGTGGAAGCAGGGCTGACCTTAGCCTCTCCAGGAGCCTCCTCCTGCTTATCTGCTCAGGCCCTGGGACAGGCTGAGTGGAGACTCAGGGCCCAGTCCACCCCTCCGAAAGGACATCTGAGAGCACGGAGGCTGCTGCCCACCACAGAGAAGCCAGCTGGCCCAACAAGGTGGGCCTGGAGACAGGGCTGCAAGATGGGGTCTGGACACAGAGACCCTTGCCCACCAGAATCACAGCCTTGTCCTGCTCTGTGACCTCCGGCCATTTTCTTACCCTCTTTGGGACCGCCTTCCCCCACCTGGATGGGGAACTGAAAGAATCTCCCTCTCCTTGCCCAGTCTCTGGGGGAGGCCACAGGAGATCAGAGAAGGGAAAGTCTTTTGAAGCTTTAGGAAGAAAAGCACCATAGAAATCCAGGTATTACCTGCAGCTCCTTTTCCCCTCCCCTCCAGTCAAAGTAATCCAGGAACACTTCCTCCGGAGGTGAGGAGGCAGGAGGCTGCTGTTTGAAGTGTCCGTGGGCTGCAGACTGTAGAAAGAACCCTCGGGCCTCACGTGAGGCTCTGGGAGCCCGGGCACAAGTTCTTGCCAGGCACCTAAGGCAAGGACTTCCTTACATCCTGTCTGCTCTGATCTCGTGGATCTGCTCTGGCTGACATTCCTGCAGCTTAGGGGAGGAGGGGGACGCAGAAGCCTGGAGAACATGCCAAGCCAAGCCTGCCCTGCAGGTGTCTAATGCCCAGTGATGGCTGGGCTCATTTCCTGAAGCTGAAGCCTGGCCAGGGGAAAGCTCAGTGGTGTTAAATGGGTTTCTCCGGAAGGCGTCATGAAATGCTGGGGGCACTCCAGCCTGAAGTCTCCCCAAATTCATTGCTGAGTTTGTCCATTGCCACCACTCAAGGGGCAAAGGGGAACTAGAAAAGGCATTGTTGTTGTTTGTTTTTGTTTTTTAAGGAAATAGCATGGAAATGAAGACTTGCAGGCCCTTCTCTCCTCTGCCCCCTTCTCTTGTCAAATCTTGGCACTTGCCTAAAAGGCATGGCTGCTTTCCCTCATTTCATTTTTTAATTGAAACATTCTAAGATACACTAATATAGTATATATTATACTATATACAGTATATATTAGTGTATATTAGTATATACTAATATAGTATTATAGTAACAAATATCTCAGTGGCTTACATACTTGTTTCTGCTACTTGCTGCTTCCTGCTTCTGCTATGGGTCCTTCAATGGGCTCTGCTCACTGAAATCATTCAGGGACCCAGGTTGCCATCTCAAACATTGTCAAAAGCAAAAGAGAAATCTGGAGCGTCTCAACAAGGCAATTTAATGCTCTAGCTCACAACTCATTGGCCATGTGCTTAGATGCCATTAATGTCTGATGAACAACAATAATAATGACCACAGAATAAAGAATTCTATCACAAACACCACCCAACCTAGTAAATATCACTCTATCAGTACAGCGAAGCCCTCTGTGTACCCGGCTCCAGTGCATCTCTCTGCTCTGCCCACCCTCCCCTGCCACTGAGCTGATCATCCTCCTGACTTTGATGTTTATCATTCTCTATTTTTTACTATATACTGAAATATATTTATCAATTGTATATGTCCTTTGCAGAGTGATGAACTGGGCCCTAAGTCTCTACTCAGCCTGTCTTGAGGCCTGATACATATCATTAATAATATACAGTATTATCTGCACTTACTTAAAGACCATACACGTGGTATTATACTGTATATATGCATCTGCAACTTTCTTCTTTGCTCTACTTCATGTTTCTGAGAGTCATCCACATTGATAAGTGAAACTGACTGATTCTGTGTGACTACCACAGTGTCCATGTGGCTGGACACATAGGTCACTTATAGCTTTTTGCAATTACATATAGCACTGCCACAAACATTCTTGTGCACAGGCAAGAGACAGTTTCACCACAATAAAGACAGGACATCTTTCCCCTGACAAGGTATTGCCAAATAGCTCTGCAAAAATGATTGGGCCAAGTCACACTCCATGAACTATATGGAAGCCTCCAGTCTCTGTATCCTCATCAATGCCTGGTACTATCTGGTGAGCATGGAACATCTTCCTCATGGTTTTCATTAAACTGAACTCATCAATTGGTCCATAAACATTTATGTGCCAGGCACACAGCTAGGAGTTGAGGATAATGAAAAAGGGGTCGGACTAGGTCCTTACTTTCAATGAGCTTGCAGTCTGGTAGACAAGATAGATACACTCACCAGAAATCATTAGAATAGGCTGAAGGCATAAAAATACAAAAATCACCCCATCCTGCTACCCACAGGCAGCCACTATCTTCTTTTTTTAAAGGACACACTCATGAGCTCAGGATAAGACAAAGAAGCCAGATGCTTTGGCAGAAGAACAGAGCCCAACATCCAAAGGGCCCAGAAACCTTGAGTCAACTCAGGCCAAACTGTTACTACTTTGGTCCAGGGACAGCAGCCCGTCAGGCAGGGGCTCCTACCAGATGGCCTTGGGAACAGGGGGGGCTGGGAAGTTCATAGGACTCAGCCCTAGTCTGGTGAAGCAACCTTGAGTAATGGTGCTCCCACATTTAGGGGTTCAGAGAGGAGCCTTCAACTCTCAAGGTGAGTGACTGGCAAGACTGGGCAGAGAACTTATGAATGAGGGACCTGCAATCATTGCAGTACTAGTGGTGGTAATGGTTGTATTAAAACAACCCTGCAAGGTCGGCTGGGTGAGGACTCAAGTGTGTCTACTTGATATGGGTCACTGGGGAGGAGGACCAGGTTGAAGGCAAGGCCAGAGAACACAGAGTTTTATTTCAGCCACATTGTTTGAGGAGCCATGTTAAGTCAGTGGTTGGTATAGAAGCTAAGATGGCTCTTGGCTATTGTTCTAGGTACAACTTAGTCAGTCAATCCACAAATACATGTGAATCTAGGTAGGAGCAAGATGTGCCTCTGTAAGGGATATGAAAACCTTTCTAAAAAACTACCTTCATCAAGCTATAATTCACATATGATAGAATGCAATCATTTTAAGTGTATAGTTTGACAAGTTTCAATAAATGCATACATTTATGTAAGCACCACCACAATCAAGATACAGATCACTGATAAGAATCCTTTAAGAGGATGTCCAGATAGCTCAGCAGGTTGAGTGTTTGCCTCGCAACTGTGAGGTCCAAGGATTGAATCCCAGCCCCAGTCCATGCAAACCCATGTGCCGAACCACACTGCAACTGGTAACTGCTGTAGCGGCGAAGTTTCTTGCCTTCTAATGTGGGAGGCCCTGGTTCAATTCCCACCCCATGTGGCCCCACATCCACCTGTGTGGAATGAAACCATGTCACAACTAATGATGTACAACTATAGAGACTGCTCTGGGCCCCCTCCCCCTTCTCTCTTTCATTCTTACCTTCTTTCAAAAACAATAAATCTTAAAAAAAAAAAAAAAAAAGGTCCCTGTCATTTTCTTCCAAAAGTCGTTTATCTGCTACAAGACACAGATACTTAAGAAAAATAGCGGACTATACAAGGCAGCAAAGCATAAGTTCGAGGGAAAGCCAGGATGGCTCAGCGGGTTAAGTGCTTGCTTTGAAGCCCCAAGGATCGAATCCCGGCTCTGGCCCAGGCAGACCCACATGCTGAACTGGGGAGTTCCCACAGTTCAGTTCTGTCTCTGTCTCTGTACCTTTCTCTCTTTCTGTCAAAAATAAAATAAAAATTATTTTTAAAAAACCAGCATAAGTTCCAGTAACTGGCACAAGCTATGGGGGCGTGGGAAACGCCTGGTCCTATTGCAAATATACTTGGAGCTAGAGGTTCTCCATCACCCACGGAGGGTCAGGGGAGAGGCAGGCCAGGCACCACAAGACTTGTTTATCCCAAAATATCTCACCGGCCTGAAATGGCTCCATGAGTCATCCTTTTGGTTTAAAACATTTGGTATTCCCTCTGGCATACCTCTATTAAAATGTACATAAATGACCTAAAAGAGGGCTTTGAGGTGTGTGGAAAGCCAGGCCTCCACAAACAGGAAGAATTAGTTGTCAGATTTGCTGGCCACCTCAGGGGAGGGGAGGGGTGCTCTAAGACAAAGGGGGAAGCAGACAGCAGCTGCGCTGTCAGCTCATCTTTTTTTTTTTAAGCTTGGTGGGAGAGAAGGTTCCTTCCTTCAGGACATACCAAATTACCACATGGAGAGCCGTCATCAAGATGGCGGTGTGAGAGGAGCTCTTGAAACCTCTCCTGGAAAGAACAACAATTGAAACAACTAAAATCCAACTAGAGAATCCCTAAGCAACACACAGCCATGGCTGAGGGGCCCACTCATCACAAGAAAATACCCAAAGCTGCAGAAAGGGAGGCAAATCAGAGAGAAAGAAAGGGAGCGTGTGGAGACCCGCCATGGAGCGCGACCCGGAGGCCGAGCCGAGTCCAGCGGAGGAGAGACTGACGGAGGTGGCAGCTGGGGGCGCGGGTCCAGGAGCAGAACGACTCCGGGCGGGTGGGGGGCCTGGAACGGACAGGGCGCAGGGTGGATGGAGAAAGCGGGCGCCGCTGACGGTGGGAGTGCGGGGGAGCAGCCGGGGCGCGGAGGAGCAGCCGGGGCGCGGAGGGCGCGGGGCGGGAGGCCGGAGCGAGGATCCGGCTGCCGGCGCTGGAGTTGGGGGGCTGGAGCTGGAGGCCCGCGGAGTATGAAGTTGGCAACGGGAGCTGGAGGCGGGTGTTCCAGGGGCTGGAGTGCTGGCAGCGGGAGTGTGCTGGTGCCCCTTGGTGAAGTAGGGCCCCAACCGGAGCACTGCGTGGCCTTGAACACAGAGCTTGGCTGCTTCCCCTTGCTGTCTCCCAAGGCTCGCCACACGGCCCCGCCCGGAGCCTGCCTTCGGTAAGCTGGTGCTGCAAACAGCCCTGCGCCTTTCCTGGCACACCCAGTCCCCACTCTTCCCGCTGAAGCCAGCAGAGGGATCTAGGAAAACTGAAGCACCAGCGTGGCAGCTTCTAACTGCAGTGGGATCTCAGAAGCATAGAATAGCATCGCCCACCATACCTTCCCAAAGAGGAGGCATACAGAGACCAGGGTGACTAAGTCAAAGAGAAGCCCACCTTCTAGGAAGCCTCCTGTGAGAAACCCAAATAAACAAGATAAAATATTATAAGGCACTGCAGCAACACCAGCTAGGAAGTAAAAGAAAGATTTCTTCACCTCTACCAGGGGAAAAGTCCTCATGTCCAGGAAAAGAAACACTCCAGCAGTGATGAATACCCTTGTGAACAAAGGTGCTCAGAAAGAAAAAGAAAAATCTCTAGAAAAGGAACTTGAAGATGTAGAAACATATGAGCTAAATGACACAGAATTCAAGACTGCAATTCTATGGGGAAGCCGGGATGGCTCAGTGGGTTAAGCGCTCACTTTGCAGCACCGGGGACCGAGGATCGAATCCCGGCCCCGGCCCGTGCGGAACCATATGCTGAACTGGGAGCTCCCCCAGTTCAGTTCTCTCTCTGTCTCTGTATCTCTCTCTCTCTCCCTCTCTGTCAAAAATAAATAAATAAAATGTATTTTTTTAAAAAAGTGCAATTTTAAAAACATTCAAAGAGATCAAAGAAAACTCTTGGAGTACACAGAAGAAGCAAAGTGATCTCAGAAAGGAAATTGAATCTATAAAAAAGAAGCAAATAGAAATTCTGGAGATAAACAACACAATAAAAGAAATGAAAAATGAAATAGTTAGCATAGGAAGGAGAGCTGGGGAAGCCGGGATGGCTCAGTGGGTTAAGTGCTCACTTTGCAGCCCCAGGGACCAAGGATCGAATCCAGGCCCTGGCCCGTTTGGACCCATATGCTGAACTGGGGAGTGCCCCCAGTTCAGTTTTCACTGGGGTGAGACCCCGGCCCAGTTCCTGCCCTGTGCAGCCCCACTCCCACCTGTGGAATGAAACTATGTGCAGAAACCAATGATGTGCAACTATGAAAACTGTTCTGGGCCCTCCCCCTTCTGTCTGTCTCTGTCTCTGTATCTCTCTCTCTCAAAAACAATAAAAATAAATCTTAAAAAAAGATTTATAAAAAAAGAAAGGAGAGCTGACCAGATGGAAGAAAGAATTAGTGAAATTGAAGACAGAAATTTGGAAATGTCACAGAAGGAAGAAGAGAGGGATCTAAGAGCTAAAAGAAATGAAAGAGGGGAAGCTGGGATGGCTCAGTGGGTTAGGCGCTCACTTAGAAGCCCCGAGGACCGAGGATCGAATCCCCGCCCTGGCCCATGCGGACCCATGTGCTGAACTGGGGAGTGCCCCCAGTTCAGTTCTCACCGGGGTGAGACCCCGGCCCAGTTCCTGCCCTGTGCAGCCCCTCCCACCTGTGGAATGAAACTATGTGGAAAAACCAATGATGTACAACTATGGAGACTGTCCTGGGCCCTCCACCTTCTCTCTGTCTCTGACTGTATCTCTCTCTCTCTCTGTCAAAAACAATAAATAAATCTTTAAAAAAAAAAAAAGAAATAAAAAAAAAAGAAATGAAAGATATCTATAAGAACTATCTGACTCCATTAGAAAGACTAATATAAATATAATAGGTATTCAGGAGGGTGCAGAGGATGAGATGAGCACAGAGAATTTGCTCAGACAAATAGTAGATGAGAACTTCCCAAATCTATGGCAAGAACTGGAAACTCACATTCAAGAAGGAAACAGGACCCCTAGCTACTTGAATCCTATCAGACCCTCTCCAAGGCACATTATACTGAAGATATCAAAGGTCAAAGACAAAGTAAGAATCCTCAAGGCAGCCAGAAAAAAGAACACCATAACCTATAAAGGAAAGCCCGTCAGACTATCATCAGATTTCACAACAGAAATTCTACCAGTCAGAGGGGAGTGGAATCAAGTCAAAATATTAAAGGAGAGAAATTACCAGCCAAGAATTCTGTACCCAGCAAAGTTATCCTTTCCATATTAAGGAGGAATAAAGACATTTTCAGATGTACAGAAACTGAAGAAATTCTCCAGCACAAGGCCAGCATTTCAAGAAAAATGAAGGGGGAAAGCTAGGATGGCTCAACGGGTTAAGCTCTCGCTTTGAAGCCCCGGGGACCGAGGATCGAATCCCGGCCCCAGCTTATGCGAACCCACATGCTGAACTGGGGTGTGTCCCCAGTTTAGTTCTTGCCAGTACCTATGTGAGAGGCTCCTGGCCCAGTTCCTGCCCTGCACAGTCCTGTGCCCATCTGTGGAGTGAAACTATATGGAAAAATAATGTCAACTATGGAGACTGCTCTGGGCCCTCCCCCTTCTCTCTGTCTCTCTCGGTCTCTGTTTCTCTCTGTCAAAAACCAATAAAATAAATTTTAAAAAAAAAGAAATAATGAAGGAGGGAATTGGGCCTTAAAAAAAAGGAAAAATAAATAGGGATAAACTGGAACAACAAAAACATAAAAGGGGAGGAAGTAAAGGTTTAAATTTCCAAAGAGAATGGAGGTAAGAAACATCCTTAAGAAAAGGAACCACTGCATATATGAAACTTCTTTTACATAAAGTTCATGGTAACCATTCAAAAAGAACTTAGAACTGGGATATATAACAATAAAAGAAGAGAAAACAGTCATAAACACCGTCAAACTAAAATAACTGATGGGAATAAAAATGCAAAGAAACAATTTAAAAAAAAAAAAGAGCTACCAGAAAACAAAAGATAAAATGGCTATAAGAAATCCTCATATATCGATCATCACCCTAAATGTAAATGCACTGAACTCACCAATAAAAAGACACAGAGTAGCAAACTGAATTAAAGAACAAAACCAACCTTATGCTGCCTAAAAGAGACACACTTCAGCCACAAGGACAAACAAAGACTCAAAGTGAAAAGGTGGAAAAAATATTCCAAGCAAATGGCACCCAGAGTTAAGCAGGTATAGCCATACTTATATCTGATGAAGCAGACTTTAGGATCAAAAAGATAATAAGAAACAAAAATGGACATTTTATAATGATAAAGGGGACAATACAACAAGAAGACATGACACTTATCAGTATATATGCCCCAACCAAGAAGCACCAACATTTACAAAGCAACTACTAATGGATCTAAAAGGACAAACTGACAAAAACACAATTATAGTAGGGGACTTAAACACCCCATTGACAGCCATGGACAGATCATCCAAACAGAAAATAAGTAAGGAAATATCAGCTTTAAATGATACATTACAGCAATTGGACAGAGCTGACATTTACAGGATATTTCATCCTACAACAAATGACTATGCATTCTTTTCTGGTGCACATGGAACATTCTCAAGGATAGACCACATGCTAGGACACAAAGCTAGCCTCAGCAAAATTAAGAAGATTGAAATCCTACCAAGTGTATTCTCTGATCACAAGCTTTGAAATTGGAGATCAACTACAAAAAGAAAGCAGGAAAAAACACATATACATGGAGATTAAACAGTATGTTATTAAAAAATGACTGGATCAAAGAAGAAATAAAAGAAGAGATTTAAAAATACATAGAAACAAATGACAATGAAAACACAACATACCAAAATTACTGGGATGCAGCAAAAGCAATAATAAGAGGGAAATTTAATCACTATAGGCCTATCTTAAGAAACAAGAAAAATCACAAGTAAACAACCTAATATCACATCTACAAGAACTAGACAAAAAAGAACAAAAAACAACACACAGAAAGCCAGCAGAAGAAAGGAAATAATAAAAATTAGAGCAGAACTAAATGAAATAGAGAATAGAAAAAACTAATGCAACAAAGAGCTGGTTCTTTGAAAAAATTAATAAAATTGAGAAACCCTTGGCTTAGGTCACCAATAAAAAAATAGAAAACACACAAATAATCCAAATTAGAAGTGAAAGAGGGGAAATTATTACTGATACCACAGAAATACAAAGGATCATACAAGAACACTATGAAGGACTATATGCCACCAAATTTTGCAACTAGAAGAAATGGACAACTTTTTAGAAACATATAGTCTACCTAGACTGAATCAAGCAGAACTGGGTAACCTAAACAGACCAATCAACAGTAAGGATATTGAAACACTCATCCAAAACCTCCCCAAAAGCAAGAGTCCAGGGCCAGATGGTCTCACTAATGAGTTTTACCAGGCATTCAAAGAGGAAATAACACCTATACTCCTCAAACTTTTCCAAAAATTGAAGAAGAGGCAATACCATATTTTCCGGCGAATATAGGCCTAAACCTATGTTTTAACTGTAAAATTAGGGGGTCGTCTTATACACCCGGTCGTCTTATACGCCGGAAAATACGGTACTTCCCAACTCATTCTATGAGGCCAACATTACCCTAATATCAAAGCCTGGCAAGAATGTCACAAAAAAAGATAAGTATAGACCAGGGGTGTCAAACTCAATTAAAACATGGGCCATTTGGTGCAACAGGCAAGATTCATGTGGGCCACATCACATTTACAAACATCACCGGAACTGAGTTAGCGCGTTTATACACTCCCACAGGCCCCCAGGAAAGGCACTGGGCCTCATGTATACTCATCTTCAGTAGTTAAAAGGTTAACAAGGGAATTGTGTGTACGGTATTGCCTTGATCTCCCCTAAGCGCTATTTTCTTCAAACAATTTTTTCTATTTTTATTTTATTTCAGAGCATCGTGGGCCACAAAAAATTACCTCGGGGGCGGCATGCGGTCCGCGGGCCGCCAGTTTGACACCCCTGCTATAGACCAATATTTCTGATGAACACCAATGCAAAAATCCTAAACAAAATACTAGCAAATAGAATACAACAATGCATTAAAAAGATTATATATTACGATCAAGTGCGATTCATCCCAGGGGCACAAGAATGGTTCAACATATGCACATCGATCAATGTGATACACCACATAAACAAAATAAAAAATAAAAAGCCATTTGATTATATCAATTGATGCAGAAAAAGCATTTGACAAGATACAACATCCATTTATAATCAAAACACTTAATAAAATGGGTATAGATGAAAAACACCTCAACATAATAAAGGCTATATATGACAAACCCTCAGCAAATATTACTGTATACTGAATGGTGAAAAACTGAAACTTTTTCTTCTAAAATCAGGAACAAGACAGGGATGTCCCCTGCCACCACTGCTATTCATTATAGTGCTGTAAGTTCTAGCCAGAGCCATTAGGCAGAAAAAAGAAATAAAAGGCATCCAAATTGAGATTGAAGAAGTTAAACTGTCACTTTTTGCAAATGACATGATCTTTTATATAGAAAACCCTAAAGACTTCACCAGAAAACCATTACAAATAATGAATGAATATAGTAAAGTTGCAGGATACAAAACGAATGTATAAAAATCCACAACATTTTTATATACAAACAACAAAACTTCAAAGAAAGAAATGCAGAAAATGATACCTTTTGCAATCAAAACAAAAAGAATGAAATACTTAGGAATAAATTTAACAAAGAACATGAAGAACTTATACACAGAAAACGATAAGACACTATTAAAAAAAATTGAAGAAGGTACAAAGAAATGAAAAGATATTTCATGTTCATGGATTGGAAGAATCAACGTAGTTAAAATGGCCATATTACCCAAAGCAACATACAGATTTAATGCAATTCCCATCAAAATCCCACAGACATTGTTTGAAGAAATAGATTTAAAAAATTATCAGATTCACAAGGAACCACAAAAGACCCCAAATCACCAAAACAATCCTACAAATAAAGAATAAGGCTGGAGGCATCATTCTCCCTGACTTCAGTCTATACTACAAAGCATCAATAATCAAAACAGTTTGGTATTGGCAGAAAAACAGACATACAGACCAATGGAACAGAATCAAAAACCTGAAATAAACCCATAAACATATGGACAGATAATTTTTGACAAAGGAGCAAAAAATATGCAATGAAGAAAAGAAAGCCTCTTCAGTAATTGGTGCTGGGAAAATTGGAAAACCACGTGCAAAAGAATGAATCTGGACTGTGAACTGTCACCATATACCAAAATTAACTCAAAGTGGATTAAGGACCTCCACATAAGACCCAAAACAATAAAGCACATAGAAGAAAGTATTGGTACTAAACTTATAGACCTTGGGCTTAGAGAGCCCTTTATCAATTTGACCCCAAAGGCAAGGGATGTAAAAGCAAACATAAATGAATGGGACTATATCAAACTAGAAAGCTTCTGCACAGCAAAGTACACCATCAACAAAGTAAAAAGGAAACCAACTGAATGGGAGAAAATATTTGCAAACAATGCCTGTGATAAGGGGCTAATACCTAAAATATATAAAGAATCATACAACTCAGCAATAAAAAAACAAAAGATCCAATTAAAAAATGGGCAGAAGACCTAAACAGACACTTCTCCCCTGAGGACATACAAACAGCCAACAGATAACATGAAAAAAAATGCTCAACATCACTAGCAATTAGGGGAATGCAATTTAAAACCACAATGAGATACCACCTCACACCTGTTAGAATGGCTATAATCAACAAGACAAGGAATAACAAGTGCTGGAGAGGCTGTGGAGAAAGAGAAACCCTCATACACTGATGGTGGGAATGTAAATTGGTACAACCACTGTGGAAGGCAGTGTGGAGATTCCTCAAAACACTAGGAATGGAATTGCCATATGACCCAGCAACCCCTCCTCTGGGTATCTACCCAAAAAACCTGAAAACTTTCATCTGCAAAGATACATGTACCCCAATGTTCATCGCAGCACTGTTCACGGTGGCCAAGTTGTGGAATCAACCAAAGTGTCCTCTGATAGATGACTGGATAAAGAAGTTGTGGTACATTTACACAATGGAATACTACTCAGCAATAAGAAAAATGAAATACAGCAATTTGTGACAACATGGACAGACCTTGAAAACAGCTTATTAAGTGAAATAAGTCAGACTGAAAGAATCAAGAAACATATGACCTCACTTATAGGTGGAATATAAAACTGAAAGTAACAAAGAAGCAAGGACTCATGGACACAGTCAATAGTCTAGTGGTTACCTGAAGGTAAGGGGAGAGGTGGGTGGGAGAGCTGGGGGTAGGGGGGTAGGAAGGGGGCATCAAATATATGGTGATGAAAAGAGCTGATTCTCGGTGGTGAGCACATAAGACGATGTATAGACAATGTAATGTAGAATTGTACACCTGGAAACAACGTAATTTTTATCAACCAATGTCACCCCAATAAATTTAACCCAAAAAAATTATATAATGTAAAAAAAGAAGTTACCACATGGAGGCAAGCCTCATCTGAAAGGTTATGACATCTATTTTGATCCAAAGAGAGAAAATTTTGTCAGGATAATGAGTTCCACAGGGGTTTGAAGTAAGCTTGGCATGGGGGTGGGGTGATACCCCAGTCTGTGGTTGTCAGATAGGTTGGCCAGATGTCTGTTTTAAATAGAACAGAAAACAATGTTATTAGTCTCACTGGGCTAATTCCAAGGTGTCAATAGGCTGGCCACCTGTACCATTTGAAATTGGACAGTATCATTGTTTTCTGTGCCATTTCTCTGATCAGCCTATCACTGGGGCCTTGGGGCACTGGAGGTTAGGACAATAGGTATTTCCCCCTGGAAAAGAAAAGACTGCAGAGGCGTGAGATCACTTCCTTCAAATACGGGCAGTGTGGTTGTGAGGATAGAGAACTGGAATAGTGTTGCATGGTCCAGCTGGGAACAAGATGAGGAAAGCCAGAAGGTGGCAGGTAGTAGCTCAGTATGAAAAAGAACTTTCTTAGCCAGAACTCAGGAGAGGGAATGCGTTGCCCCAGGAAAGAATAAGATCTGTCTCTAGAGGCAGGTAAGCTGAAGCTAGATACCTTGTTGCAGGAATTCAAGCTCTGAGTGGATTCCATTTCTCCCATCACTGACATTCTCTAACTGGATCCAAGGCCAGCCCTTGAGAGGCTGCAAACAAATATTAATTAAGCTTTGTACAAAGAGGAACCAAAGAACAAGAGCCATGGTCCTCCCTGTCCCTGGGTAGATGGTAAAGAGGCACTGTGTGTTTGGAATCACCAAAGGGAGAGAAAGTACACACGTTTAGAGTTTAGAAACAGGAGCTCCGGCCGTGAACTAGAGTAGTCTAGGGGGCACCAAGGAGGTGGCCAAGGGCTCTGAGAGAAACTTCACAATTCAGACAGGAAGAAAGAGCGTGGAGGGTGCCCCAAGGGGGAGGAGAGTCATCATGGGCAACAGCCAGGAGGGAGGGAATGACAAGGTGCTGAGCTGGCTGGCGGAAGGCAGGATGAAGGAATAAAAAGCCATGCCAGAGAGGAGCTGAGGAGGCTGAGAGAAGATGGGGAGGAAATAGGCCCGGCAAAGACCTGGGAAGGCACAAGTCCCAACAGAGAAGAGGCATGTGGCCTGGGTCCAGGGCGCCCATTTGGGGCACAGAGGGTGTTACAGGGGGGCAGAGTTCTCCCCCTCGACCAATGTGCCACAGGCCACCAGGCATAGTGCCCAAGAACGCCTCTCCTTCCCTTCCCTCAGCCCCACAGTGGCCTCTGTCCCCCTCAGGGCAGGGAGCGCTGGAGAAAGACGGGAAAACCCACAAAAATCTTCCAAATAAGACAAATATGTGGAGCAGACAAAAGCCGTGCTGGGTGGGATGAGGTTTCAGTTGCTCCCCAATGGGGCGGACCCATCAAAAGAGGCTTGTGGTCACAGAAAAATGCGTCATCTCCTGCTCTCAGTGGGGCTCATTGTCTCAGCTACCCCCCAAAAGAGCCCACGCTGGGGTTCCCACAGTGAGGGATTTGGGGGTCAGACTCTGGCTCCTAGGTCACCCACATGGCCCTGCCCAGTCCCCAATGGGGGGCTCCAGGGCTGCTCAGGGAAGTGGAGGGAGAGCCTCTTTGGGGTGCTGGTGGGGTTTTAAGCTGTCCCCTGGTTGTGGTTCCTGGTCTCCCTAATGTGTGCTGTCCAGAGCTCCACTGGGGTGGGAAGGAGAGCCCCGTGAGAGCATGGTGTTAAATGGAAAAGTCAGCTGCCACCAGAAGTGCCTCGGAACAGGGGTGCAGGTGGATGATGGGAGGAGGTGGCGAGGCTGTCCCCAGACCTCTGTCCCCAATCCCCTCCCCACCTCCACACCCCTCCAGCCTCCCAAGCACCTGGGGTTCATGTTCCATGTCTGCTCCAGTTCCATGGCTGTAACTGGGCATTGTTCTGTGGAGAAAGACGAAAACGTTTTCAGTTCAGGTGCATTGCTTCTGACTTTCTCTCCCTGGGCCAGGGGCTGGGGTTGAGAAGCCTCCCTTTGGCAGGGTGGCCCCAGGCAAGGAGTGGTTGCATGTGATGTGGGAGGGGTAGCCTGGATGAAGGGGTGAGGGGTGAGGGGACTTGTCTGTGCTGGACGTGCACATGAGAGGGGGCTAAGAGGGCAGTGCCCCTAACTCAGCTAGCTTTTCTCTCCTGCCTCTGACCCTCCCAGCCCCCAGTCTCACCCTACTTTAGGCTGCGTAAGCCCCTGCTTACCCTTCTGGTTAAGCGCCCCCATGTTGGGTGAGTGCGCAGCTTTCTCTCTCTGGGCCTCGGTTTCCTCATCTGTAATAGGAGAGGGTTCTGAGGGTCTTCCTGAGTCTAAGCCGCGGCATTAACGACTGTCACGCCAGCTGTCCTTTCTTCAGTCCAAGATTCCAGTGGGCACAGCTGGCCTAGAATTTGGCTGAGTTGATGGCCACCTGGACAGGGGACTTTAAGAGGGGCAGAACCTGCCCCTGGCACCTTAACTATTTTTTCATTTATTTTGCAGTCCGGAGTTCTACCACTAGAGCTTCACTCCTTTGAGGCCTATTTCAAAAGCCGTTTGCAATAAAATGGAGAGGATAACTAATAATGCCCTTCAACACTGACCGAAAATAATTCTTTACTTACGTATTTCTCATCACAGTGTTGAAATCATTTGCAGGTATAGCACCTCCTTTGGGACCACAACAGCTCTGGAATTAGTTGACCACTAGGAAGTTAAGACACCAGATGCTGTGACTTAAGAACTTGAACACAGGTGAAATCCCAGGAATTACCTACATTTTAACAGAGGAACATCCTGAGGATAAGAATAGTCACAAAGGAATGCCTCTCCGGTGGCAGGAATTCCAAGCTCTGGGACACCAAGCGGGGGAAGCTGCCTCAGGTGGCCAGGGATGAGGATGCCACCTTTGAGAGGCAGTTGTCACTCAGCCCGGAGCTATTGTCAATCAAGTGGCCATTCCTGAAAAGTTCACTGGACCCTCTGTGGGGGGAGGTCTGTGGGGGCAGGTGTCTGGGTTCAGCAGAGAGCAATAACAACTTGACAAACAGAAGGGAGAGTTTAAGTTCAACGGAGCAGGAGTCGGGGGAGCAGGAGTCAGGGAGGTTTGGGGCTGGGTGAGAGCTACTGGTTAATTGCAAGAAGTGGGAGGGGGGCGGGGACAGGGGTGGTCTTCTCTAT
This sequence comes from Craseonycteris thonglongyai, assembly GCA_004027555.1. Taxonomy (NCBI): domain Eukaryota; kingdom Metazoa; phylum Chordata; class Mammalia; order Chiroptera; family Craseonycteridae; genus Craseonycteris; species Craseonycteris thonglongyai. The sequence goes on from PVKE010001359.1 coordinate 16,602, forward strand.
GAAGGGGTACCAGGGCATAAGAGGTCATTTGAAACTGGCCGGTTGTACCTGGAGGCCAACCCTGAAACACACCTGGTGTCTACAGCGAAAAAGAATGACCATTTTGCAGGGCTCCTAGATCCTGAGTGGTAGATTCTACACATTATCTTGCTTGATCCTTGAACTACCCTACCGGTGGATTTTATCCACAGGTTTACAGAGAAGCAAGCTGAGGTTCAAAGAGAGCATGACACCTGCCTGAAGTCATACAGCTAGTAAGTGGCAGAGCTGGGAGTCAAACCTAAGTCAATCTGGGCTCCAAAGCCTGCCCTCTAACCACTTGTACAATGGTGACAGCCATCTGCTAACACTGCCTCTCCTTGCCCCATAGGGCAGCCTTGCTATTTCCTGCACAAGCCATTGACCATTTATTTTTCATGCAACAGTAGTGATAGGGGTTCCTTCCTCTCAAGCCCTGGCTTGGTGATGACAAGAAGAAGAACGTGTCTTTTTCTATAAAGGGACATACATTAAATATGTTAGACTTTGTGGGCCATGAGACCTCTGTTATAAATATTCAACTTTGGGGGGAAGCTGGGATGGCTCAGAGGGTTAAGCACTCACTTTGCAGCCCTGGGGACCAAGGATTGAACCCCAACCCTGGCCCGAGCGGACCCATATACTGAACTGGGGTGTGCTTCCCATGCGGGAGGACCCCAGTCAGTACTCACCGCCCCCACCCTGGTTTGACTCACCGCCCCCCTCCCCGTTCAGCCCTGGCTCAAGGGGGTATGCCTCCCATGCAGGAGGTCCCCAGCCTGGTTTCCACCCTGCATGGCCCCCCGCCCACCTGTGTGGAATGAAACCATGTTGAAAACTGATGATGTACAACTATGGAGACTGCTCTGGGCCCTCCCCCTTCTCTGTCTCTCTCTGCCTTTGTCTCCTGTATCTGTCAAAAACAATAAAATAAATCTTTAAAAATTCAACTTTGGGGAAAATAGCAATAAACATTATGTAAACGATGGGCATGGCTGTGCTCCACTAAAACATTATTTACATACATATCTAATTCATACATTGATCCACCCATTCATCTGATCGTTTATTCATTCAAAATATTTTTGCTGGGGAAGCCAGGATGGCTCAGTGGGTTAAGTGCTCATTTTGCAGTGCCTGGGACCGGGGATTGAGTCCCGGCCCCAGCCTGTGCAGACCCATATGCTGAACTGGGGAGTGCCCCCAGTTCGGTTTTCTCTCTGTCTCTGTCTCTGTATCTCTCTCTCTCTCTCTCTCTCTCTCTCTCTCTCTCTCTCTCTCTCTCTCTCTCTGTCAAAAATAAATAAATAAATAAATTGTTTAAAAAAAATTTTTTTTGCTTAGCACGTTCCATGTATCAGCCCTATATTAGGTGACAGGAATGCAATAAATAAGGTAATGTTCTTCATTTGTACCCTCTTTGTGACTGATTCAATATGTTAAATAGAGTAGAAGCTCTATTGACTATCACAAAGTGGGGAGATTAGGCATCATTGGATGTGTTTTTGCCCTGTAGGAAGAAGGCAAGTCACATTTGAGGATGAAGGGCAGCACAAGACAGTGGTTAAGTATAGATTCCAGGGGTCCTGGGGTAGCTCAGTGGTTGAGTGCTTGTGTATACACAGAATGGGCTGTAGCAGAGATAAGTCAGGCTTTGAGCTCCAAGAATGCCCTGTGAATGAGACACTTCCAAGTAGATACAGTCTACCCCACCCCACCCTACCATTTTAATGTTATTTGCTTATTTTTATGTATTGTGGGCAGAGAAAGTGGCTGGAGTGATGTTTTTTGTTTGTTTGTTTGTTTGTTTACATTTGTTTAGTTCTTTGGTGTGTGTGAATGCTATTATAGAAATGTATGTGGGGGAAAAATGTGTTCCCAGTTTGTAGGGTGTAACATATATTAATAGTTAAAGCTTGTTATTATGTCATTCAAATCCTCTGTTAAGATTGTAGATTTCAGAGAAGCCGGGATGGGTCAGCAGGTTAAGCACTTGCTTTGAAGCCTCGGGGACCAAGGATCAAATCCTGGCTCGGCCCATGTGGACCCATATGCTGAACTGGGGTGTGCTTCCCATGTTTGAGGCCCCCAGTTCAGTTCGGCCCCCAGTTCAGACCCTGGCTTGAGGGGCCATGCCTCCCATGCAGGAGGCCCCCAGCCCAGTTCCTGCCCTGCGAGACCCCCGCCCACCTGTGTGGAACAGAACCATGTTGAAAACTGATGGTGCACAACTATGGAGACTGTTCTGGACCCTCCCCCTTCTCTCTGTCTGTCTCTGTCTCTCTCTCTCTCTCTGACTCTGTCAAAAAATAAAAGAAATCTTAAAAAAAAAAAAAAAGAAAAAAGATGGTAGATTTCTTAGCCTTCATCCATTAGCCATAGATTTGTTCATTTATCCTTGATTTCTATCAGTGTTTGCTTTATATATTTTGAAACTGAATTGTTAAGAATCATAGATATTTCTGTGAGATTGTAACTTTTATCAGTATGTTTTGTTTTTTTTCAGTCATTTTTGCCTCGGATTCCATATTGTCTGATGCTACTATACCTGTTTTATTTTGTTAACATTTGCTTGGTATATTTCCTCCATCTGTTCATACTCAAAATGTTCTTGTTGGGGAAGCCGGGATGGCTCAGCAGGTTAAGTGCTTGCTTTGCAGCCCTGGGGACCAAGGATCGACTCCCAGGCCCAGCCTGTGAGAACCCATATGCTGAACTGGAGTGTGCTTCCCATGCAGGAGGCCCCCAATTCTATTCTAGCTCCCCCCACACTCCGGTTCAGCCCCTTGCTTGAGGGGGTGTGCCTCCCATGCTGGAGGCCCCCAGCCCAGTTCCTGCCCTGTGCGGCCCCCGCCCACCTGTGTGGAACGGAAACATGTGGAAAACTAATGACATACAGCTATGGAGACTGCTCTGGGCCCTCCCCCTTCTCTCTGTCTCTGTCTCTGTCAAAAACAATAAAATAAATCTTTAAAAAAAAAATGTTCTTGCCATTTAGTTTCAAGTACATCTGTGTATACAGCATGTAGCTGGGTTTTGCCCTTTAATACAGAAAATTTCTTTTTTCATGTTGTATTATTAATGATACTTTTAGGTTTATCCTGCCATTTTATTTTATGCTTCCCTTTACCTTGCTTTCTTCTTTTCTTTTCTTTTTTTTTCTTCTGCTTTTTGTTAGATTAAGTTTTCCTTGCCCCCAACCCCCTTTTAAATTTACTCTAATGATTTAGAAGTTGATTATTTTCTAATTACACATCATCTGTTGGTTACTCTTAAATTTGATCCTATATTCTTTATCTTATGATTTTCTATCAATGTATAGAGCAAATCAAGAACTTTTTCTCCCTTAGCACACTTTAATATTCCTCTTCTTCCCCCAGTTGCCACCTCCCAAGTTGAGATCATCTGGATAGATCATTGTTTCAAATTGTTGTTTTTAAATTGTTTACATTATGCCTCGATCATTATTTGGACGGTACTAAAAGTTTTACTGGTTTCTTTGTTCACCACAGTTTCAGCATTCCACGTCTTCCTCTTTCTTGAACTTACTACTTTTTTTTTTTTTTTAAGCACCCCCTTGAGGAATTCTTTAAAGAATATGAGGGTGGCAAACTTTCTCCTTGTGATACAAAAAAAAGCCTAATTTCCCCCTCCCACCTGAATACTTCACTTCCCTTCTGAACTTTGGAAATAGTGTTCCATTGTCTTTTAACATCCAGTCTGATGCCAATTTAATATTATTTTATTGGTAATCTGCTTTTCTCTCTCTGTAACTTCTAAGCTATTTTTCCTTTATCTTTGTTGTTCTGAAATTTCACTATAATGTGTCTAGCTCTGAGTCTTTTTTCCTGAGAACATTCAATTTAATGACTAATTTATTTCTTGAACAACTGGGACATTTTCTTTTATTAGTTCTTTATTTTCTCTCTTCTATTCTCTGAAGTTCTATCTGTCTGTAATGCCTATTAGAGAGATGTCTCTTAACTTTTTCTCTCAGACTTTCCATCTTGTTATTCTTTTCACCATATTGAAGGAGACTTCTTCAGCTGTTTTCCTAATAACCATCTCATTAAATATATCAGACCACTTACTGAATTTCAAATTATTTGTCAATTTTTTAATTTCTAAGTCCTCTGGTTTATTATTGAAATGGATTTATTATTATTTTGCCTCTTTTGAAGATAATTATTCTTCAGCTAAACTGGTTTTTATTGTTGTTAGTTCTATTATCTCTGTTTCTTTGGATGTTAACTCTTCTGTATGTTGTTTAGGCTATGCTATCCAATACTGTAGCTACTTGCTATTTAAATTCAAATTAATTAAAATTCTGAGGGGAACTGGGATGGCTTAGCAGGTTAAGCACTTGCTTGCAGCCCCTGCCACAGAGGTTCAAATCCCAGCCCTGGCCTGTGTGGACCCACATGCTGAACTTGGGTGTGGTCCCTAGTTCAGTTCTTGCTAGGGCGAGCTTCCCATGTGGGAGGCCCTGGTTCAGCCCTTGGCTCTAGAGGGTGTGTCTCCCATGCGAGAGGCCACCAGCATGGTTCCTGCCCTGCATGGTCCCCACCCACCTGTGTGGAATGAAACCATGTGGAAAACTGATGATGTACAACTATGGAGACTGCTCTGGGCGCTCTCCCTTCTTTCTGTCTCTCTCAAAAACAATAAAATAAATCTTTAAAAAAATTAAAATTCTGTTTCTCAGTTGCAACAGTCATATTTCAAGGGCTCAACAGCCACATGTGGTGTGTGGTTACATATTGGACTGCTCAAATATAGAACACTCCATCATCACAAAAGTTCTTTGGACAGTACTGGCTTGGAGTTTCTCTGTATCATAATTTTATTTTTTCTTAAATCTTTAGTGATTCTGGGATGCTAAGATAGCTCAACAGTTGAGCACTTGCCTCGTAATCAGGAGGTCTGGGGTTCAATTCCTGGCACCTGCCCATGCAGCCCCATATACTGAACTGTGGCAAAACTGGTAACCACCAAGATGGCTCAGCAGCAAAGGTTCTTGTCTCACCTCCTATGTGGGAGATTCCAGGTTCGGTTCCCACCACACACAGCCCCACATTCACCTGTGTGGAATGAAGCCATGTCACACTAATGATGTACAACTATGGAGACTTCTCTGGGCCCTCCCCCTTCTCTCTCTCTCTCTTTCTCACCTTCTCTCAACCAAAAACTAAATAAAAACATGAACCAACTATATGCTGTCTGAAAGAAAATTTGCCTCAAATAATAACAATATAGGTGGGTTGAAAGTCAAAGGATAGAAAAAGGTATAAAAAGAAAAAGGCGTGTAATACAAATATCAAAGGGCAAGATGATATCCTATGTTAAAATCTCAGAAAGTAGACTTCAGAGCAAAGAAAATTTACGAGAAGGCATTATATAATGATGAAAGGGTCAAGGCACCAAGAAGACATATCAGTACTACATGCATATGCACCGAACAACAGAGCTATAAAATATGTGAAGCAAAAACTGACTGAACTGAAAGCAATGGACAAATCCACAATGTTATGAACTGAATTGTGTCCCTGCAAAATTCCTATGTTGAAGCCCCAGGTCCCAATATGACTGTATTTGGAGATAGGGCTTTTTGGAGGTAATTAAGGTTAAATGAGGTCATAAGGGTAAGTTACTAATTCAGTAGGTTTGCCGAGTGTGGCTTTTGTTGCTATGGAAATGAAAACCATCTGGGAGATGCTGAGATTGCTCAGTAGGTTGAGCACTTGCCTTGCAATCATGAGGTACGGGGTTCTATTCCCCGCCCCCGCCCGTGCAAACCCCATATGCTGAACTGCGGTGAAACTGGCAACCACCAAGATGGCTCGGCAGCAAAGGTTCTTGACTCCCATGCAGGAGGTCCTGGGTTCGGTTTCCGCTCTGCGGGGCCCCACATCCACCTGTGTAGAATTAAACCATGTCACAACTGATGACATACAACTGTGGAGACTGCTCTGGGCCCTCCTCCTTCTCTCTGTCTCTTGTCTCTCTTTCTGTTTCTCTCTCTCACCTTCTCTCAAACGATAAAGTAAATCTTTAAATATATATATATATATTAATATATATATATATATATATATTTTTTTTTTTTGACAGAGAGAGAGAGAGAGAGATTCAGAGAGAGAACTGAACTGGAGGAGCTCCCAGTTCAGCATATGGTTCCGCATGGGCCAGGGCCAGGATTCGATCCCCGGTCCCTGATGCTGCAAAGTGAGCGCTTAACCCACTGAGCCATCCCGGCTTCCCCTAAATCTTTAAAAACAAATCTTTAGTGATCCTTGATGTTTGTCTCATCTCTGTGTGTGAGAATACTATTGGCCAGCTATGTGTTCATGTAGCCTGCCGCTGGTTATTGAGGGTGGAAAGGAGATGAGTGGCCTGCTGGTAGCTTTTCTCCTGGACTTGGGCTCCCTACTCTCTCTCTGCCTCTCTATCCCCAGCACTTTGGGGCAAATCCACTGCTGTCAACTACTGAACACGGGTGAGGAAGCAGCAAGACATATCCTTGCGACCTCCTCTGGTTATTTTGAGTCTGTTGCCTCAAGCTCGGAGGCCCCCAAACCACTTTTCCCTCCAGAGCAGTCTTTTCCTTCATACGAATATGTAGTGGCTCTGGTTTCCTATGGTTTTATTTCTTTATAGCTTTGATGCTGTTTGTTCTCTATCTTTCTGGGATCCAATGCTTCTGATATGCTGACAGTTCTCTCTTGTTTTTCCACACTGTATAGTTACTTTTTTCCCCCTAAGTTTTTCTGTCATTTTGTGGGATGGGGCAGGAGAGAGGGTCTTCTGCTGGCTTGACCCAAACTGCAACAACTCCTTTGTATAAGTATTGTTCTGCTCCTTGAAAATGTATTTCATAACTAACATTTCACCAAATCTGGTGATTCCCACATTCAGACAGGGGCTGGCTGCATATGAATCACCTAGAACCGATGGTCCCACCCCTGGGGGCTTTGAATGCACAGTTCAGTTCAGGAATAATCAGCCTACTTAGGAGGATGGGTAGAAAAGAGACTCAAGTACTCAAGATAGGCCACCAACTTTTTTTAAAAAGATGTATGTATTGTTTTTGAGAGACAGAGACAGAGACAAGAGGAAGGGCCCAGAACAGGCTCCATAGTTGTATGTCATCAGTCTTCAACATGGTTTTGTTCCACACAGGTGGGCGGGGGTCATGTAGGGTGGGAACTGGGCGGGGGGCCTCTGGCACGGAAGGCACGCCCCCTCAATCCAGGGGCCAAACGGGCGGGGGGAAAGAACTGAACTTGGGGCCTCCCACATGGGAAGCACAACCCAGTTCGGCATATGGGTCTGCATGGGATGGGGCCGGGGTTCAATCCTTGGTCCCTGGGGCTATAAAGCAAGTGCTCAACCCCCCGAGCCATCCCAGCTTCCTCTAGGCCACCTATTTCACAGGCTAGTTTGTGGCCAATACCCAAATGTCCAGGATCTTTAACAGCCAGATCATTATTTTCATGAGTGAATGGGACACTGGATGGGCGTAGAGATGAGCAGTTGAAAGGACCTCTTTATCCTTGAACTGAAAGAGGGTGAGAAATTGCAAAACCCATTGGGAAATAACTCAAGGACAAGAGAGATACAATACATACAATTGAGTAGAATTGAAATGAATTCTTGCTTTAGGCCTCTTTCCCTCCCACAACAGTATCAACTCTGCAAGCCCCAAAGATCAAAATTGAGGCCAGAAAATTCCCCCATCTAGAGATTTTTTTTTATTGTAATTGCTATCCTGCTGAGGGGCCCAACTCCAGCTTTGAGGAGATATACTTACTGGTTAGATTTGCAGTAATGATTATTATTGTTACTGGTGAGAAGAATACACTCATTGTCTCCAGTGAGCTCACAGTGCTACACAGGCATGACCTCATCTATCCTCTGAATGGGGCAGGTATTGTTAACTCTGTTTTCCACAAGAAGGACTCGGAGGCCCATTGCAGGCCAATGCCTTGAGCAAAGCCACACATCAAGCGAGGGAGGGAAGATGGAACCAGGCCCAGGCCTCTGCACTGGTCTAGACTCACTTGTCTGCTGAGTCCCTTGACTTCTCTTATGGCCAGAGTTTGTTCCAGAGATCCAAGGGGATCAGAGCAGACAAAATCAACAACATCAGATGCCACAAGAGCAATAATCATTACTTTTCAGAGGCCCAGCCAAGTCCAGGCTTTGGGCTCAGCAGTCAGAACTCTCCCTGGTATGGCCCCAGTTTCACCAGGCTCCCTCCTGACTGACTTCTCTCCCTAGTTCCTGATCAAAGGGTTCAAGTACTTCACCCCTGTGTTCACTTCAACTGAAAATCATATTCACACCAGATTTGTTCTTCTGCCCAATAAGGAGTTTTTGCAGCCTGCATGTTCCTTGGGTCAGTTGCAGTACATTTTGGCCACCGCGCTTTCTTTGGACCTTTGTTTCCGTCCTGTTCTAGAACCCATTTTGCTCTCCCTACCCTCCACCCTTCCTACCCAAGCTTCAAGCCTCAATGTGCCCAAGAAACCTTCCCTTGATCTTACAGAAGTGTCCTCTTCCTCCTCTGAGCTCCCACCACCCTTATTTATTCAGTACACAGATAATTATTCAGGACCTACTGTGTGTGGCAGGCACTATGGGAGATGATGGGGGTTCAAAAGTGAACAAGCCAGACAAGGTCCTTCCTCTCATGGAGTTTACATTCTAGTGGGGGAGACAGAAAAAACAAAAGTAAGCAATACAGTATGTCCAATATTTATGAGTAGTCATAAATGGGTATGAAAAGTCCTCCAAAACCTATTCCAAATCTGTTGATGTCTCTCCCTAGTACACTCTGTCCAAGAAAACTCTTGGCTTGACTAGGTACATCGAAAAGGTTCGGGGATGCCGGGATAGGTCAGTGGTTGAATATTTGCCTCACAATTGGGAGATTCGGGGTTCAATTTCTGGCCCCGGTCCCTGCAACCTCAGATGCTGAACTGTGGCGCACGTGCTAACCACTGGGATGGCTCAGCAGGGAAGGTTCTCACCTCCCAGGTGGGAGGCCCCCGGTTCGGTTCCCTCCCTGCACAGCCCCACATCCACCTGTGTGGAATGAAACCATGTCACAGCTAATGATGTACAACTATGGAGACTGCTCTGGAGGCCCTTCCCCCTGCTCTGGGGGCCCTTCCCCCTTCTCTCTCTCTCTCTCTCTCTCTCTCTTTCATCTTCTCTCAAACAATAAAAGAGAAAAGGTTTGTGCTGCTAACAGGTGATGGTGGATGAGACCAGAGGAGCACAGATGGGCTGGATAGGGTGGCAAGAATAGCCTACACGGGCCACACCACACTGCTGGATTAAGGCTCAGGGCAATGGGGAACCACTGCAGGTCTAACCAGGGAATGACATGGTTTGATTTATACTTAATAGCAGAGATTCTCAATGGAATGGGTGGTGGGGAAGGTGCCATTTTGCCCCCTCTTCCAGCAGACATTTGACAATGTCTGGAGACATATTTGGTTGTCACAACTTGGTGGGGGGTTGGAGGGTAGTGCTGGCACCTTGTGGGGGAAGGCCAGGGATGCTGCTAAACATCCTACAATGTGGGGGACAGCCCCCATAACAAGTGTCAATGATGCTAAGGTTGTGAAACTCTGCTTTGAGATGGCTTGACTGCCATGTGAAAAATAGATTGTTAGACTTAACTCATCTTCCCAAGGAGCCCCTTTGCACTTTAACAGGGAAGTTCTGGTGACAATGCCATAGCCCACCAAAATAGTCAGACTGGCTGAGCAGGGAGGAGCCATTCTGCGGCACCACTGTGGGGGAGGCAATGGGTTACAGAGACCAGCTCCAAGTGTGGCCTCTTCCCCCAGACTCACACCTGTGACCTTGTCGTGGCAGCTGCCACCAGCTCAGCACCCTCCTTCGCTCTGACCTGAATGCCAGGTCTGTGTGGGGGCGTAGGGGACTGGGCATCCAGAGGCATGTGATGCCTGTGCTTACAAGCTTAAGAGTATTTACACCAGCATGTGAACTTATCATTTGCAGCCTTGCCATGCAAATCAGCATAGTGTTAAATGGCTCTTCTCTTGCCCCTGCCCCCCAACTCACGGTTGGTTTTAAGATCTGTTTTATTGTTTCAGAGAAGGTAAGAGAGAGACAGAGAGAGAGACAGAGAGAGAGAGGAGTGGGGGAGGGGGGCAGAGCAGTCTCCATAGTTGTACATCATTAGTTGTGACATGGTTTCATTCCACACAGGGGGATGTGGGGCTGCGCGAGGTGGGACAGAACTGGGGGCCTCCAGCATGGGAGGCAAGAACCTTTACCGCCATCCCGATGGTTAACAGCTGTACCACATTTTAGCATAGGGTTTGCACAGGTAGGGGCCAGGATTCAATCCTTAGACCTCATGATTACATGACAAGCATTCAACCTGCTGGGCTATCCCAGTATCCCCAAGATTTAGGATAGATGTGGTGAGCTGTGGTGACAAGGGGTGGTCTGTGGAGGAAACATCTCTAAAGGAGGAGGGGACAGCTACCCCCTCATGGTGGGGCTGGCCAAGCCCACGGTACAGGTAGAAGTTTGTCTTCTGTGCCCCATATGGGCCATTCTTCTTCCACTTCCACAGAGGTGTTTGTTTGTTTGTTTGTTTGTTTTTAATCTTTTTTGAGGAGCAGGAACAGTTGTGTCATGGAAACTTTGAAAAGAGCTATGGAAAATCTCACTCTGGAAAAGTGAACAGTGGAGACAAAAGTTTGTATACAATTTAGGAGCTTACGGGATCGCTGTGAAACCTATCTATGACCTTATGAACTAATTCACACCAACATGTAAATGTCTAAGGAAGCTCAGCGTGTTTCCATCTTACTGGTGAATAACGCCCTTAAGCAAAGGAACTAGTGTTCTTTTCTAGGGTGACTATTCTATGGGTGAGTTGAGACACATTCCGAAGGGGACGGGAAAGCATCTTGTAAGTTCTGAAGTCTTCCCATATCCCTGCTGTCCCTGTATAGAACACTGGTTTTAGAGGTAGAAAAGCAACAGAGGGAGGAAGGGCAACAGGGGCCACTTTTTAGGTTAATTTGGACTCAAAAAGCCATTTGAGACTTGAACCAACAGAGCTTGCTGGGACCCCAGTACCAGATATTCCCAGTCAGCCCAGAGCATCTGATTTTCTTAATGGGCCAATAAAAATTAGGGGGACAAAGGCCAAGCCCTGGCAGCTCCAATGAATCTCCTCTGTAAGAGGGAGCAACCTCATAAAGGCTTGTAGCTGAACAAACGGGGGAATCATTGTGTTTCATTAACTTTAATAGTGCTCATTAGGTTGGCTTCCAAGGGCTGTGGGATAGGAGAAAGCCAGACTCATCGCCAGGGCTTGGGAGCGGGCTGGCCCGTGTGGACGCCCCCGGAGGCCCCCTGCACTGAACTGGAAGTGGCTGCTGTTGCTGCCCCCACTGGCTCCCCAGCCCAGCAGGACATCCTGACTACACAGACAAGAAGCCCACGCCTGGAGGACTAATTTTTCCTGCCAGGGTGGGGGAAGACAAGGACAAAGAGCTTGGGGCCAACCATCTCTGGGCTTGGGCAGGCCACCTGGCTTGGGCACCCACATAGAGGCCCCTCCCAGGGACATCAAAAGACCAGCTCCCAGGCCCACAAGCCCCCACTAGAGGATCCCACCAGCTCAGCTGGCCCAGAGACCATTGTCAATGCCAGCCACACCCCTGACCTCCTCCTTCCTCTCTACCACAGACGTGTCCACTGCCAGAAAACAGACAGGCCCAGCAGAAAACACATCACCAAACAAACCCGCCTCACATTGTCCTCTGCGGTCCAGGGCCTGGAGCCAGAGGCCGCCGGCCTGGAAAAGCCCAAGCAGCTCCCTGAGCACCTCCTCCCGAGCAGGGGCTGCCTGGCTGCCTCTCCAGCGGCCCTTCCCTTTCTCCCTCTCCTCCTGCTCCAGCTTCCTGTTCTTTCCATCCATTGTTTTCCTTTTTCAATTCTATGTGTGCCCCCTTCTGTCCCTTCCCCATCTCTGTCCTCTTTCTGCATCCATGATGAAATAGAGTCACCGAGCACTGAAGAAATCCTGTGGAGAACATGCAGCCTAGAGCACACAAAGCCAGTTCACGATGTGAGCCAGCCAGGCTGCCACCTTGCCTTAAAGCCCTCAGGGGTCCTGAAGACTATGTGACATTGTCAGCCCCTCAGCATCAGAGGGAAACAGGCTCCCCTTGGTCGCCTGGCCCATCCCACCTTGTAGATCTCCCTTCTCATGCCCTGAAATACTTGTCTTTGGTTCAGCCACCTTATTAATGCCCTGGAGATAACCCCCCTCTGAATCCTCACTCACCTCGTTTCCCTCGCCCTCCTCACCCAGCTCCATGTAGGAGAAGCCTCTGTATTCTTCAAGGTTGTCTTTAAACCCTCTCCTCTGAGTCTCTAACTTCCAGCAGGAATCAATCTGTCTCCTTTATGCCCTTCACGAGGATTTCATGTTGGGACCTCCATATCTGGATATTTGCCATGTTCTTCTTTATATTCTAATTATTTAGATGCCAATTTATTTCTCCTACCTAATTATGAACTTGAGAGGAGAAACCAAATCATCCTTGAATCCCTGTATCCTTCAAGTTCATGGCATATAGTAAGTACACGAGGAATGTCAAACTCACTAAAAACTGAATCTACGGTTCTAAAGAAACCCACATTCAATTAATTGCACACCTTAACTTCACCAATGTGGGTGTATCTCATTTAAGACCGTTTCATTTGCAAATTTGTGGCACGGGGTTCCTTGAGTAGGCTCCCCCAGGACTGATCAGGACTTCGTCCAGGGCCGAGCATGGTATGTTAGACGGCGGCACCTACTGGTGAACGGTGACATTACAACTTGGGGCCGCCAAAGGAAAGCGACTGAATTTCTCAATCAAACCCAGCAGTACTGGACCAGGGCGGGGAGGGGCGGGTGTGGGCACAGAGGACTCGAATGAGCTCCTCTCTCTCCTCGCAGCCCTTAGGCTGACCAGCGGGTGGGACCTCCCCGAGTCCGAGTCAGGGCGGGTTCTCCTCCAGCCGACCGCAGCCTCCTGTGGACTGATTTTTGCGGGACCAGAATGGGACACGGAGGAATCCCAGCCTGGCTGTGATGCCCTCATCATGATGCCTAGGACGACTCTCCACCTGACAGAGGAGGAGCGGTGGCATGAAGAAGAGAGATTTCTTGCCAAACAGGGGAGGCAAACTTTTGAAAGGATACAGAGGGGAAGCTGGGATGGTTCAGTGGGTTAAGCGCTTGCTTTGCAGCACCAGTAACCGGGGATTGAATCCCAATCCCAGCCCGTGTGGACCCATATGCTGAACTGGGGTGTGCTTGCCATGCGGGAGGCCCCCAGTTCAGTTCTCGCTCCCCGGTTTGACCCCTGGCTCTTGGGGATGTGCCTCTCATGCAGGAGGCCCCCAGCCCAGTTCCTGCCCTGCGTGGCCCCCACCCACCGGTATGGAACAAAACCATGTTGAAAAGTGATGACGTACAACTATGGAGACTGCGCTGGGACCTTTCCCCTCTCTCTGTCTTTCTCTGTCTCTGTCAAAAACAAAATAAATCTTTAAAAAATATAAAAAAGAAAGGATATCAACACTCAGCATAAGCACCCAGCTGGGAAACATTCCAACCGCTTCCTTGCTGCAGGTTTTCAGCTTCTTCTAAAAGGATTCTCTGTCCTATGGGAGCTCTTGTTGGAACTCAGGGTAGAAGCTATTGGAAAACTGAGATTTGTTGACAGCAATATACTTTATGAATTGGTCCATGAAGACCTTGAACTTGACCCAATACCTCTGCCCATTCTTTCTTTAATCCAAGCTACTTCTGGGAGGTCCTCCTCCATCTCTCTATCTTTTCCTCTGGGGAGAGATCCCCGTGAGGACATGGAAAAGAGAGAATTATAAAGAAACAGGGCCAGAAGAGCAAAGCCGAGCCAGGTCTCAGCGAAGTTAGGAAGCTCACTATGAATGTCCCTACAGCTCATCCTCTGCCATATTTTTGTTAAGGCTTCACCCAAAACCTGAAGTTTAAACTGACAAAGACTTAATCCTGTCACCCTCGATAACAGGGTTACCATATGTGTGATCCTCTAATGGTGGAACTTTAAGCATCTGTAGGAAAGAGCTATGGTGGAGGGGTGAGGTGATGAGGGTTCTACCTCCTGAGTCTGGTCCCCACGAATCAGATGGTAGCTAGCTGCCCGTGGACCCCACCCCATCCACCTTGACCCTAGGCCTCTGTCACAACTTCTCTCCCCAGTCTCCTGCCTCTGGCACTTTACCCAGCGGCCATCATCCTGTGTGCCAAACCTGTGGGGAGATCCTGCGCTCTGGCTTGGAAGGTCCCAGCTCCACTTCTTTGTGTTCCAGAATCTAAGAGTCTCTGGCCAGAGTTCCCACGTAGGCCTCCTTCATCTCTATGGTTTTTCTTCAGCTGGGCATCTCCACACTGCCCCTGGTGTGTACACTGCTCCTGGTGTGCACACTGCCCATGGGGGGCACACTGTCCCTGGGGTACACACTGCCCCTGGGGTGCACACTGATCCTGGTGTGCACACTGTCCCTGGTGTGCACACTGCCCCTGGTGTGCACACTGATCCTGGTGTGCACACTGATCCTGGTGTGCACACTGCCCCTGGTGTGCACACTGATCCTGGTGTGCACACTGTCCCTGGTGTGCACACTGCCCATGGTGTGCACACTGATCCTGGTGTGCACACTGCCTCTGGGGTGCACATTGATCCTGGTGTGCACACTGCCCCTGGTGTGCACACTGATCCTGGGGCGTACACTGCTCCTGGGGCGCACACTGCCCCTGGGGGGCACACTGCCCCTCCATTCAACCCCTTCTGCTGCTGCCAGGCCTTCAGGCACCCTGCAGCACTCTCAGGCTGGTGGGAGCCTGGGAGGCAGGTCAGGATGCTCTCCCTCTCCTTGAGATTCCAGTGAGTCCACCATTCCTTCATTTTTTCATTCATTCAACAAACACTTGCTCAGTATTACTAAATTCCGGGCATATGCCTGGGCTGGGGACAAAGTGCTGACCAATATGCATCTTGCCTTCAGAGGTTTGACAGACTAGTGAAGGGAAACAGACCATTATATACAGTATAGCATGGACAGGGCTAGGTTTTAAGGACCACTGAGCACAAAGCCTGCTGGGGTCATAAGACTTCACAAACAAGGGACATTTAAACTGGATCTTGAGGGGGAGTAACGTTTTTCCAGCTGGCAAGAACATGGTATGTGCCAGGCCTGGTGTGGCTTGGGTGTAGTGATGGTGAGAGCAGAAGAGACACGTGAAATGTCGTTGGAGGGAAGGGTTTGGGACAGCACAGCGGGCCATGTATGCCATGCTAAAGAGTTGAACTTAACTCTGTCAGGCAGTGGTGCACTGGAAACATGCCGAGTGCCCAGCCTGAGGCGGCAGAGGAAGAATAGAACTGAGGGAGGTTTCAGAAGTTTCACCCTCAGGATCTGGTGGCCTGTTCAGTGGGGAGGAGGAAAGAGCCCTTACAGAGTCAGAAATCCAGCTGGGGCCACTGAATGGGTTATGAAGCCATGAACCCCAAGATGGATTTCACAGGAAGAGGGCAGGTCAGGAGAGAGTGCTGAGAGGAACAAAGAGTTTGGTTGGGGCTTGGTTCAGCTTGAGGTCTTGAAAAATACTATTATAAATATCTGTAAGTCGACAGAAATATAAGACTAAATAGAAAAGAGAGGAGGGAGTTAGAGCCATAGATCTTAAATTGGACATAGAGAATTAGAGCTGGAAGGAAAGTGGGGGCCAGGTTACAAATTTGGGAGTCATAAGCACGTTGGCGGTAGCAAGAGCCGTAGCTCCCCACAATGTGGCCCAAACTGTCTAGCTACTTTGTGCAGGACCTTCTTCACAGTAACCCTCTAGCAACCTGCAAGGGCAGAATTTCATCCTCCCTGTTTTTTAGATGAGGAAGTCGAAACCCAGGGAGGTGAAGAAGCTTGTTCAAGCTTACCTACTGATGGGGCTGCAACTCAAACTTGGAACTTCCTGACCACAAAGCCAATCGTCTTTCCATGAGCCTTGCTGTCTCTGGGTGGTAGTCCCTTGGGCAGTCACATAGTGTGAGAAGTTAGAAGAGCCAAGCTAGAAGCACTTAAGAGGCCAGTGGAAGGAGAGCTGCCGGCAGAAGATTCGGGAAAAGAAAGGGCTCCAAGAAGGGAAAGGAAATGCTCAGAGGCTCCTGATGACGCAGAGAGGTCAGGCTAGATAAGGCCTGGCAGGCCGCCCTGCTATGGAGATGTGCAAGTCACTGGGGACCTAGCAGGGAAATGTCAGAGGAGGCCTGGCCCAGACTGCACTGGGGCGAGGAGTGAAGGGAAGCAGTAAAGTGGAGACAGAGCAGGCATGCCCCTCCTGGAAGACCAGGAGCTGGGAAGACAAGAGGCAGCAGCGTCTGGGGAAGTTTATTGTTGCCGCTGTAGGGTGCTGCAGCTCCCACTGTGTTCATAGGAGAAGGAGCTGGGGGCAGAATTCAGGAGAGGGAAGGGATGAGTGACAGCACCAGCTCCCTGGGGGCAAGAGGGGATGGGGTCTTTGTACGCATATGTGGGATTGGCTTTGGCCTAAAAGAAGGATCCCTCTCCCAACAGTGGTGGGGGTGGGGATGACAGGAAGTTCATGGCAGATGGCTTCTGGTTTCTCAATGAAACAGGAGCTGAGGGGGCTGATTGGAGAGGTAAGGGGGTGGAGGTTGGCAGGGGGGAAATCGAAGTTTGGGAGAGCAGCTGTGTGGAAGGAGACAGGCCACAGGCTCAGGCAGTTTGGAGACCTGCCTTGTGATGTGCAGGGGTCTGGAACAACACATCGGTGTCAAAGCCAATTGGCAGGTTGGAGATTTTTGTTTCCTTCATGAAAGCAGCCAGGGAGCAGGTGGGGAAGAAGCAGGTGGCAAAGCGACTCAGGTGTGGGGGTGGGCAGAGAGGAAGGGCTGGAAGGGCACTGGGATGAGGGGCCAAGGAGGGGCTAGCGAGGCCACCCAAGTGGCCAAAGGAGAGGCTGAAACAGGTGGGGACAGCTTGCAGCAGGCTATCTCACCCAAGTCCTGGCAGGGCTGCTAGCAGACCTCTCTGTACAGGCAAGACTAAGGGCCTTGAAGCAAGTTAGTTCCAGAACCCCAGGGCCTGAACGAACTTTGAGAGAGTGTTGCTTCCAACCCTCTGCCTATATGGCCACAAATGGCTGCTGAGCCATCCTGGACAGGTGGGAAATGCAGACCAACCAGGGCTAACCTGTCTACTGACCTAGTATAATCCCCCCTCCCTCCTTTCTACTTCTTTTGTTGTTGTTGTTCTGACTATTCTTTTTTACCCTCTCCATCTGTCAATCACTGATTTTTCTTTACATTTCTATTGTGTCCATCTATTTCTTTCTAAGTGTCATCAAGATTCACCTCAAATCCCTCCTCATCCATAAGCCTTCTAGATCACCTCTTCCTCTGACTTTCTATGCGTTGTCTGTGTGGGCCACTCGAGACCACACTCAGATAGCCTGGTCGCGTATATAAATCTTGCCTTCCTGGTAAGACTTGGCATTTGGGGGCCTGCCCTTCTGATGCAGAGGGGTCTGGAACCATACACTGGTGTTGCTATTTCTCTCTGAGCAGGGATCATGTTCCCTATGTCTTTTGTACATCCTAGAGCGTTGGTCCCCAACCTTTTCGGTACCAGGGACTGGTTTCATGGAAGACAATTTTTTTCATCAGGGGCAGTGGTGGGAGGTACATGTTCACAATAGGGTGCACACTCTATGAGAATCCAATGCTGCTGCTGATCTGACAGGAGGTGGAGCTCAGGCGGTGATGGGAGCAATGGGGAGTGGTTGTAAATACAGATGAAGTTTTGAGGGGGCTCACCCATTGCTCACCTCCTGCTGTGTGGCCAGGTTTCTAACAGGCCAGGAACCAGTATCAGTTGGGGACCCTTGTCCTAGAGGGCCTATGACGGTGTGTGTTGAGGGGAAGGTATGGGAAAAGTACCATATGCCACTTGACAGAAGGATTTGTGACTCATCAAACCATTAGGAAGAGGAAGAACGAGAACTGAAAGGGGGTGGCAGCTCTGAGGGTCCAGGCTATGGAGCCAGAAGTCATGGGAGACATGGATTCCGCTTCTGCTTTGCCTCTTAAATATGTTGTGTGACCTTGGGCACATCGTGTGATCTCTCATCACCAGGTGATGGCTAAGTTTTCTGAAGTCCTACTCTATATGATCCTCCAGAGCAAGGGTACGACTCTACTACCTCTTGTGTGCAAAGGGGCTAATCCATGACCCTCAGCCTGCCCCAAATGATTAACCCATAAATGTGGCAAGAATGTATTAGGTCTCTGCATTCAGAGGAGGCAGCATAGAGAACGGAGGAGGAACCAAGCTTTAGAGTCAGGCCTGGGCCCAAGTCCTGGCCTTGTTCCTTCTTAGTCATCTGGGCAGACTGACCTGCCTGAGCCTCAGTTTTCCCATCAGTGAAATGGAGGTGACAATTCTGGCTGGAAAGGCTTGTAGGGAAGTGCCTGGTACAGTGCCTGGCACAAGAAAGTACTCAGTATGTGGTAGTCGTAAACTCTAATCTGTGTCTCAGAGCATCTGTGCGTTTCTAAGGCAGGGTGGGAGGTGCAAGGTGGTAGAGAAGAAGGAATTCTGGAGCTACCGTTCCTGGCAAGTGAGTTTCCTTCTTACTATCCAACTTGGAAGTACTGCAGACAAGGGCAGTGTGCTGGAAGGCATGGCATTTTTGAGACCTTCTCAGTAGGACTGTGTGGCAAATAGAAACCTATTGGGGGTGGTGAGAATCAAGCCCAGTTGGTTGTGTTCATACCCAGTGACGTCAAAGTCTGACCTGGGGTGGGACCGCCTCTCCCCAGGCACTACTAAACCTTTACTGTCAAACACTGTGACCTTAGTTACTTCTCAGAAATAGTGGAAATAACACCACTTGCTGAAGGCCTACTGTGTGAAAGGGGTTTTCCATTATTACCTCATTTAAAACAATAACCCTATGAGCCGGGTATTTTTAACCCCATTGCCAGAGGAGAAAACTGGAGCTCATTGAGAACAAGTAACTTACATGAAAGTGACTCACATAACAAAGCTGATATTTGAACCACAGATTTACTTTACTCTAGAGCCCATGCAGTTAGAGAGTGATGTACGCCTCACCTTTGAGGTTGTGTGACCATATCCATTTTCTAGATGATGAAGTTGAGGCTCAGAGAAGTGAAATAACGCATCAAGAATAGATGGATTGGGGAAGCCAGGATGGCTCAGTGGGTTGGGCACTCACTTTGCAGCCCCAGGGATCGAGGATCGAATCCCGGCCCTGCCCGTGTGGACCCATATGCTGAACTGGGGAGTTCCCTCAGTTCAGTTCTCACTGGGGTGAAGACCCCGGCCCAGTTCCTGCCCTGTGCAGCCCCACTCCCACCTGTGGAATGAAAATATGTGGAAAAACGAATAATGTGCAACTATGGAGACTGTTCTGGTCCCTCCCCCTTTTCTCTGTCTCTGTCTCTGTATCTCTCGCTCTCTCTGTCAAAACAATAAAAATCAATCTTTAATAAAAAAAGAGAATAGATGGATAGCTGGGGAATAGTAGGGCCCGACACTGACCTTGGAGTAGTCTAGTTTCCATGTGTACATGTTCTCCATTAGACTGTACCACCTGCCTAAGTAGGGTCTCTGGGCTCATTTCACAGATGGGAAAGCTGAGGAGCAGAGGGAAAAAGCAAAGGCTCATGGGAGAAGACTTGGCAGGAGAGGGGAGGTCCCTGAACAAGGTGGAGCCCTGGCAGAGGCATCTCTAAGCAGGAGCAAAACTGAGATATATCAGCTACAGCCCCCCAGCCCAGTCCTCAGCCTAGACATTTGCAGAAAAAAATCAGAATGACACAAATATCAGAAGTATCCCTAAAGGGAAGGAAAAGGTCCAAGATGGCAGATTAGAATATATTCCTGAAATAGGCTGACCAGAGATACTGTTTTAAACGAGACAGAAAACAAAGGTGTCGTCCCATTTCAAATGGTGCATATGGTCAGCCTAGTCTCACTGAGCTAAATTCTAGGTGTCAGTAGGCTGACCAGACGTACTGTTGAAACAGTACAGGACCATTGTTTTCTGTTCTCTTTAAAATGAGACATCTGATCAGCCTACCCTAAAGGAAAATGAAGCAAACTGCCTTAAGAGGTGAGTGTGGGAGACCCAAAGGACCCAGGGACATTTTGCCCCTGCCAGTGAGGGTATGACATATGCTGCTGCTTTTGTAGTACTCCTTTCAAGAGCCATCGCGTTATTCCTTCCTTGTGATCTTCCTGAGTCACTATGCAGTTGTGAGTCTCTGGCAGAGGTGGATAGGGGAGAGGACAATATGGCCAGCACCCCAATTCCCAGTGCCCCAGTGATATAAGCCTTGCTTCTGCTCCTACAGGGTCCTCCAATGGGCTGGGGTGGCCTGAAAACAGGTGAGGAGCAGGGCAGGAATTGCCTCCTCAGCCCAGCTGTGGAGGAAACTCACCTGGTGCTAAAGGAGCAGAGGAACAGAGGAAAAGCTGGCAAATGCGAAGAAGAAAGAAAAGGAAACTAGAGTAAGAGACTGGGAGCCTTGCAGAGACATAGTGGCTAAGAGGAGCTAACCCACCCTAGCTCCCTGTCCCCCAAGCCAGGGCAATGTCCACATTCAGAGGACCAAGAAATCACACTGAACTGGAGAGAAGGTCTGAGATAACCCACCGATCTGCCCCTACAGAATCCTCCATGCCCACCTCATGTGGGGTTTACAGGGTGAGCTGGAGCCCTCCTCCCTAGGGACCCAGGGGAGCTCACACCAGGGCTCAAAGCAAGGCAGAGACAAAGCAAAGCACAATGCACTCTCCCTTGGCTCTCTTGGGGGACTCCTCAGCTCTCTCCCTGTGCCCCCATGTAGCTCAGGCACCATCTGGCACCCTCCAATTCTCTCTCCCTCTGTCTCTCTCTATAAACCACTCTCTTGTTTGGGGCAGAGAGGATGGCAAGTTTGCACTTGTCCTTCAGCCCTACACATAACTGGTGGCAGCAGGCAAAGCTGCTTTGAGGGGAGGAGTTCACCAATGGAATGAAGGCGGGAAGTCCTAGAATGACAGGCCTGAAAGGGACCTTGGAGATTATCTGACCCAACCTTTTTGTGACCTCCACACCATTCCCATGATGTGTGTGCTCCCATCCCAACCATCATCTTTTGTGCCATGCAGGGGTTCTCAAGCCACCTCCCTGGTGCTTCCCAAGGACACTGTCTCTTTCCCCCCATTGAGCTAAGCCACTGTTTTGTTTTCTAGATGAGAACACTGAGGCCCTCTGAGATGTGGCTTGCCCAAAGG
This sequence comes from Craseonycteris thonglongyai, assembly GCA_004027555.1. Lineage (NCBI taxonomy): Eukaryota > Metazoa > Chordata > Mammalia > Chiroptera > Craseonycteridae > Craseonycteris > Craseonycteris thonglongyai. The sequence goes on from PVKE010001359.1 coordinate 38,040, forward strand.
TAATCTTCATCCCAGGATAGAGCAGGGACAAGAGATCCAAATGCTTGAGTCTGTTTCCATCCTACTTTTCCACTCAATCCCTAAGGGAAGGAAGGGCTCAGTTTTCCCTGGGAACTAAGGAGGCCACTGACAGAGCCTGCCTGTCACCCCAGCTGATGTGAGCTACCAGCGGTAAGGGTCTAAGAACTGAGTTCTTTTCAGGGAGATCCTAGTCATTGTTCCTTCTTGCTGGGTACCCTGTGGGCTCTACGAAGTTAATCTGGGTCCCAGTGGTCTCTTCCTTGCAGAAAATTGGCTCCCAAGCCTGACATGGACTCAGTCCGACTGAATCCCCATACTCCAAGAAAGCCCTCACCACCTTACAAGAGGGCTTTCTTCTTTCCCCTGGGATGGATGGAGAGAAGATGCAGAGCTGGAGACAGTTCCATAGTTCAGGGACACTGCTTCTTTGGCCCACTTTGCCCCTATATATTTTTTAAATCTTGTTCATCTTTCCTCTGCTGCCCCTGAAGTTGCACAGATGAAGGGTTAATGGTAGGATGACTAGACTGTTTTAAACAGGACAGAAAACAATGGTACTGTCCCATTTCAAACGGTAAGTACAGTCACCCTAGTCTCACTGGGCTAAGTTCAAGATGTCAGTAGGCTGACTATACCTACCGTTTGAAATGGGACACCACCGTTTTCTGTCCTGTTTAAAACAGTCTGTCTGATGGACTGGTCAGGGCCACATCTTGAAGCTTCAAGGGCAGGTTTGAAGGAGCGTGTTGTGCCTATCTGTGTGTCTTTGTATTTACACGTATAGGTGTGTCTCTGTAGGTTAGCTTTTGCCCCTGTGCTGAACGCATGAGAGTGTTTTATATGTGAGCCAGATCTACACGGGTAGGGTTGCTCAGTGGGCCGCCTCCAAGTCCTTCACTGCGAGGGAGCCAGCTCTGGAGCTGGCAGTTTGGAGGGAAGACTACTTTCTTGTTACTCAATTAAGGTGCACTCGGCAGCAGGAATGGGATTGTGTCCTGAGGGTGAGAGTTGTGGTGGGGTTGGGAGGGCGTTACTCGGTCCGTTGTCCAGCCGCTGGTTTTCGAGGTCCCGCGTGGCGGGGCTGTGTCGGAGGGCACGCCTGAGTGCCGGTGCGATCCTGTTCGCCCCAGCCGCCCCGACACCCCGCTCTTTGTCTCCTCGTGGAGGTGTGCGTGCAAACCTACGTCGCACGGCCCTCCTCGCGTGCCAGCGCGGGGGCGCACCCGGCACCCCCACTCTTCCCGCCGGGAGAGCGGACAAGCCGGAGCCCGGTGCTGTTTGGTCTGGAGCGGAGCGGGGCTTGCATTGATCCATTGATTGTGCGCGGTCTGCGCCTGACCTCCCTGCTCCCGGGGAAGCCGTCTCCATGGAGACCGGGCCCGCTCCCCCAGCGCCGGATTGTAAATTCCTGCAGGCAGCGGCCCGGCAGCCTGGGGAGGGGGCCGCCGCGCCCGGGCGCGCAGGGGGAGCGGCTGCTGCGCCCAGGCCCCGTTTGAAAGGGGGGGGAAAAAGGCACGAAAAAGGAGGTGGAGGAGGAGGAGGGGGAGGAGGAAGAGAAGGAAAAGGAGTAAGGAGAGGAGGAGAAAGAGGAGGAGGAGGAGGAGAAAGGCGAAGAAAAAGAGACGGAGCCCGAGAGACGGGGCAAGAGCGAGAGAGGAAGAAAGAGAGGCAGAAAGGGCGTGTTTCTGGCTCTGCGTTTCCCCTCCCCTTTCTCAGGTCCCTCGCTCGGGCTCTGCGCGCTCGTCCGCGGCAGCTCTCTCCGAGCGAAGCTGGGAATTGGGTGGGTTTGTACGGAGCAGCGCCGCCGCCGCCAGCAGAGCGGGGGTTCCCCTCCGTCCGCAGCGCCGGGCGCCCCCAGCCTGGTCGTGCTCGCCGCCTCGCGCGGGAGGAGGCGGCAGCATCGGGAGCCCCGCGGCCGGGACGCCGTGGTCCGCGTCCCGCGCCCGCAGCCCCCAGCGCGGCCCCGGAGGGGCGCCCTCTCCCCTCCCCCCTCCGGCGCGTGGGGGCCCGGCCCGTTTCCGCGCTCCCCGGCCGCCGGGAGCTCCAGCCATGGGCGCGGGGCGCGTGCCTGCGCTCTGCCTGCTCGTCCTGCTGGTCCACGCCCGAGCCGCCCAGCACAGCAAAGCCGCGCACGGTAAGGCAGGGCTGCGGGGCCCGAGGGCGGGAGTGCGATGTCCGAGGGGCAGGGCAGGTGCTGGGGAAGCGTGCTGCTGTCAGGACCGGGCACGGTGCACGCGCACTCCTCGGCGGGGACCCGACCTCGGGGCGCAGCGTCCCCGGAGGAAGTCTGGAAGAGCCAGGGGCGGCGCGGGTGAGTGAGAAGTTGGTGGGGCCCCGGGCAGAAGTGAGCACGCACCCAGAACCCTGCCTCCTTCACTGCCGGCCCAGCATCTTCGAAAGATTTCTTGTTCTCCTCCAGAAGTAGGAGCGAGAATCTTCTCTTTTCTCAAACATTGCCGGAAACTTAAGTTGCGGCCTGGAGAGACTGAGAATGAAAGTTTAAAGCCATGCCATAGATTTCTTGCCCTGACTCCCAACCCTCATGCAAAGTTACACAGAAATTTCAAAGTTGTAGTATCAGTAGAAAAATGTTAAGGAAAATAGGATATTTTATGGAAAAACCAACTCGTCTCTCACTGCATTGGTAGTGGGCTGAAGAAGAGAAGGAAATTTCTGTGACGTTTGCTTCCTGAAAGAATGTTGCATTTCTGCCTCTTTGGGGGGAAATCTTTCCCCTGCATGGCTTTCATTTCTTATCATAATATTTATTTATTAAGGCCTCGGGTTTCCAGTTCCATTTAAATCCAGGTCAGAATTGCATTAAAATAACAAAGTTAAATTCCAGGCCAGGGGAGCTCTGACAGATTCCTCTAGGAATTAATGAGAGAGAGACAGACAGACAGACAGACAGAGACAGGGAGACGGAGAGACCCTCCAGCCCCTGCCTGTGCCCCCAGGCTCATTGCTTGGCCAGTCCAGACACTGTGCTGGCAAAAACCAGGCTTGTGGAGTACAGTTCTCTTGGGGACAGCCTCCCCTCCCCCTTGACCTCTTGCTGCACCCTTCCCCCATTATGTCCTCACCCAGGAAGAGATTTATATGGACAAAAAGAAAATTCCTCCTGACCAGGCTTTGCCCAGGAGGACATGATTCCGCCTATTATCCCAGGGGCTCCTGGAGCCACGCTGGGGTGTGGAGGTGGCTGGGCCAGAAGGGAAAGTTGAACTTGGGAAAGTCTGAGCCTCTGACAGTCAGGTCGCCCTGTCCCCAGGCCCCAGGCTCTCAAGCTGCTCTTTGTATTGGATAGGCTCCCCCACTTGTTCAAAGGAAGATGCTATATCAATGCCATCTCTTCTCCCAAAACCCTGCTCTTCAACGACCCCCTTCCTGCTCCAACCTGTCCTTTAACAGAACCAAAACACTAGAGCCCCTCAGCTGTCAAATTCCAGGCCTCCCCCACAGGCAGCCCACTACCACTGCCCCCCCAGCCTGGAAGGAACCCCTCTCCTACTGTGGATTTGCTTGTGTTTTCATAAACAAAGCTGGCTTTTGTAGTGCATGCTGACTTACTCATAACATGGAATTAGCTCAGGAGTTTAGTCTGAAGGAAGGAACAGATTTCGTGCAGTCATCTAGAGACAAGATAAGGACCTCTTTCAAGTCAGAGCCAGTGTCTATAGTGGCCTAGTGAGACTGGGGGGCTGGGGACAAGTAGGGGGAGCAAGCAGTATACTCAAGGGGGCTCCCGGGACAGATGGAGACAGGTTCCCTCAAGCCAAGTCTTTCAAGCCTGGGAGATCAGCCCATTATGCGGGGACAGGAGTCATCCCTCCAAGGTACTCTAGGGCTCCCTCTTTCATTGGACACTGCTGGGTGCTGTGGGAAGTAAAGCCAGAGTGGAGGGCCCTGCCCTCAAGGAGCTTACAGCTAATTGTCTGTCCACTGCTTAGCTCGTATTCAGGCCACACCTGCTCTGACTGGACTGCAGTTAGCTTTGCATCTTCCTTCCTACTGGTCCCCTGGTCTAGCTAGCGGGCATAAAACCAAAGCCTGTCACTTCAGCTGCTGTGACTCTGCTATTCAGGAAATTGACCAACCTGACCTGCCAGAGATTGCCAAACAACAGGTTTTCTGGACTGAAATCCGCAGGCCAGTGCCACAGGAAAGACAAGCCCTGACCAGGCAGGGAAGCCTTACCCATAGTCAGAGTGCTGTGGACATCCCTTGTTCCCAAACGTGGATCTCCTGGGTGTCACCAATGCCATAAGCTACACCTTTAGTGCTACATGCAGTTAAATGAAGCCCTAGCAGTTCTTTAAAATACAAATACCCTTGGCAAGTATCTTGCCCAGTTACTATATCTCTGTCCCTTTTTTCCAGAGATTGGGGGAGGAAGAACCAAACTGGTGTGGAATGGGGAAGAGGAGGGACAGGAAGGGAGCCAAGTGTGGAGATGAGTGTGTGTGTGTGTGTGTGTGTGTGAGATTCACCAGGATCACCACAGGTGACAAACCTGGGTATCTGTGTCTATTGTGACTTAGTTGTTGAGCACAAGTACAGATGTTTTAGTGTCTTTGAGAACTTTGTGTGGATGGGTAGGTGGGTAAGCTTGTGTGACTGGGAGTAAGCATGAGGGTACAGGGTTTTGAGGGGTTTTTAAGTGCCTGTCTGTGTATTTTAAAGTAGACAGACTGGATAACCAAGATAATTGTTAACTTAAAAGCATTAATTTGCTTTTTTTTTTCGGGGGAGGGGGGTGCAGCAGTGGTTAAAAAGGCCTAATCCTGGTGTAGGGCTCAGGTTACAGCTGAATGAAAAGGTCTCCTGGCCTCAGGGGAAAACTTGTCCCCAGGAGGGGCTCTGGGAAAGCCAGCCTGGCCGTTCAGTTTACCTGGTTGTTTTCTCTCCTCATTAGGGATAGAGTTTTGATAAAGTCGTGTATTTAGAGTTTCCAAGAAACACCATACCCAGGACTGAGAGCGTTCATCTGGCTGCACACAGTGTCTCTCTGTCTCGGAGCACCTCTCCGGGTCTCTGTCTGGGTATATGTGTGTCTCCCTCTTTCTTTCCCCCACCCCTCTCTTCCTCTTTAATGTGGCTGTTTCCTCTCCTCCCCGTTTCCCTGGGCTCCTGTGGCCAGCTCTTACAGTGAGGGGACTGTTCCTTTGAGCCCCTCCCTCCAAAATATGAAATGAAAACCATAACCGTGTCAGCCGGTGAGGGTAGCCTCACGGGCAGCCCAGTGCTGCCCGTGCCCCATCCAGGCCACACTAGGGAGAGAGTCCGTCCCCACTCTTGGAGCCTGGTCTTCAGTCAGTTCCCACTAAGCCCGCCCTCCACCCCCCACCCCCCACCCCCACCACACACACACCTTTTCTAGAGGGTAGAGAAGGGGTTGGAGTCCTCAGAACTGACTTGGGGATCCTTTTGGCCTCTCTTCTCAGTGACATGTCCCCTGGGGAGGAGGACATGGGGGTGGGGTGGGGGGGCTTTTCCACTTCTTACCCCTCATCTCCTTGAGTCTCTGCAGGGTGGAATGAGAGAGGGGGGACTAGCAGACACAAAAGCCAGAATTATTACAGGCGGAGAAAGAAGGAAGTTATCAGCAACCCTTAAATGAGCTTGTTTTCTGAAACCTTCAGGAATCTGAGAGCATGAGAACCGGTTTGAGATGTGAGCGGCTGGGGCCTGTTGTAAAAGGAGCCGGCCCTGGGTGTGAGTTTGGGAATGGGAGGTGTGCGTTCACTGGGGTGTGGGAGCATGTGTGTGCATGACTGGGGTGGGGGTGCACACACACACACTCAGTGCCACTGTGAGAGGAAAGAGGAAGCGGGGCAGTGTGCGTTTTATTTTAGTTGGAGAAGTAGAGAAATGGAATGGCTTGGTCCAGTGCCTTGAACTGGTGTGGGGGAAGGGAAGGGATGGCTTCAGACCCTTTTGAGAAGATGGAGTTGGAGGAGCATCCTGCCTGAACTCACCCCAGTCCCTGCCTCCAGCTCTGATCCCCGGCGTGTGCACCTCCTTTGATGTCCTGTACCCCTAGCGCATGACCGCTTATGAGAAAGAGTCCCTGTCGGGGCTGGAAACTGCAAAGCTTCTCTGAAGCTGGCAGAGCCGGCAAGAGGCCCAGACCTGGGGACAACCGCCTCGAGACTGCCCATCTTTAGGGGGAAAGGCGATGCAGCTGGCAACCAAGGGATGTTTGAGGGGTAGAGGAGCTAGTCACCTGGGCTAAGCGGGGACCTGCACCCTCAACCTCTCCCCCAATGTCCCCTCTGTCATCAGACTGGCCACTGTCCTCCTGTGCCCACATATCACGAGCCCCAAATGGCATGGTGTGGGGAGTATGATGCGAGTGGGTTTAGGCAAATGCAGACAGAGCCTATCATGGAAATTCTCTTCCTCACTTGTAAGATGGACTGGAGTATCAGTCCATCCTTTCAGCTCTGGCATTCTGCACATCTCATCGAAATCCTTCCTGCTGAAGAAGCCACCATGGCAAGCCTCCGTCCCGCAGTGGCCGCCCTGGGCTTCTGGCCTGACTCTCAGGCCCTCTTCTCCCTCGGCGCTGCTCCACTGCTCCCGGCCTGAGTCTGTCCCCTGGCTACGCTTCCTTTCATTCCCCCACCCGTTTCCCAGGGCCCCACACACCTGCTAGTTCTTCCTCTGTCCTTATGTGGGGTATTTCCCCCTGGAGCAAGCCTCTGCAGAACAAGTGGTTCTGTGTGTGTGAATGTGTGAGCATCCAACAACGCTGGGAACCGAATGCCATCTGGGTGAGGCGCAGGGCCCCGGTGCACTCCCGCACCATATATTTGCCACTCGAAGACCAGCTCCGTGCCTTCTGCTCCAGCCTGGACATCTCCCCAAGGCATGTTCTGTAGTTCGCCACAGATGCTTCGGTTTGGCCCCACAGCTGGATGATGACCTGAACAGGGCGCTGTGGCTCTCACCTCTGGTTTCCCTGTGGCTGTAACCATAGCCCTAGAGAGATGGGGGGCTTGGATTTCAGAGCCCTGGGCCAGGGGCTGTCCACCTCTGGTCACTGATGGTGACAAGCTGGAGGGAAGATCCAGAATAAGGAACCAGATCTGAGGAATCCCTGGGTAAGGGTGAGGAGTGTCAGGACCTGTGGGCATGAGGGGTGGGGTGGGGGAAGAGGGGCACTTAAAGGGTAGACCCTGGGAAGCAGGCTTACAGAGAGGACGTTTTTATAAGTTTCTAATTATATTTATTTGGAGTTTTCCTCTGGCGGTTTGAAGCTGTTAACAGCAGGAACCTGTATCCCTGGTGTTTGTTTTTGTTTCTAACCAGCTGCTTGGCCCAGCATAGTGAATCCAAGGGCAGGAGACACCTGCCCATGGCCACACTGCCCACCCCTTCCTCACTGCAACTCTGTGCCACCATGGTGCACCCTGCCCCCCTCCCCTGTGCACCCCTGGCACGGCCCTGCTCCCTACTGTCTCATGCCCAGCACCCTGGGGCACCTGCACACCTCCTGCTGATTGCTTCCTAGGCCATTCCGTGGCTATGGCCTGAATGTTCGCTCCATGCTGAACTCAGCGCTGGGTTGGGGGCAGAAGGGGAGGGAGCACAATGAGGGTTATGGCTTGGACTCCTCCCCCAAGTATCCAAGAAGACAGGGTGCAGTGAGTCGCTGGTCCTGACTGCACGAGCTGTTTGCTCTTCCCCGAGATACTCTCTGGGCTCGTTCCTCATCTGTAGCATGAGAGGCAGGACCGTTTGAAGACCAAATGAAATAACCTTTGTGAAAGACCTTCGCACACTTAGCAGAATTATACACCATCCGACATCATCATTCTTTATGTTGTTATCCTTTCCATCCATTTAGATTGGTAATTATGAAACTGGAACCTGCCCTGCCCACCGTCTGCCTCCGGGCCCCTTCCTCTGATGTTCGGTTCTTTCCTCCCCACCTCCACTGCCCACTACCCTACGGGTCTTCTCAAGGCCTCTGACTTGGGATTGTTGGTTTAGTCTACATGGAAGGGAGAAAATTCTTGTCCACTTAAAGGTGCATTGAAGTGAGCAAGGAGCTGGATGAGGGATACGGTAGGACGCAGAGAGAAACTCCTCAGGGCGCCCTGACGGTCCTGAGGCTCACAGGGTCCGCCCATGCCCTTCTGGCACCAAGGAGCTGCTTCTCCATGCTCTTCAGGTGAACAGGCTACACTTATGTAAGAGGGAAGGGTACTTTTTAAAAAGAAAGTGCTCTGTCTCCTCTCCTCGGGGTCATCTGTGTGGTGTCCTGGACACTCTCCAGGCTTCTGTCACCCCTGCCTGCCTCACCCCTGCCTCCCTCTCCCCTGCCTCCCTCACCCCTGCCTGCCTCACCCTTGCCTCCCTCACCCCTGCCTCCCTCACCCCTGCCTCGCTCACCTCTGCCTCCCTCTCCCCTGCCTGCCTCACTCCTGCCTGCCTCACCCCTGCCTCTCTCACCTCTGCCTGCCTCACCCTTGCCTCCCTCTCCCCTGCCTGCCTCGCCCCTGCCTTGCTCACCCCTGCCTTTCTCTGCCCTGCCTGCCTCACTCCTGCCTGCCTCACCCCTGCCTGCCTCACCCTTGCCTCCCTCACCTCTGCCTGCCTCACCCCTGCCTTGCTCACCCCTGCCTGCCTCACTCCTGCCTGCCTCACCCCTGCCTCGCTCACCCCTGCCTCCCTCACTCCTGCCTGCCCTGGCTTTATCCAGGCTGAGGACAAGCCCAGCTGAGGTGCAGAGTCTCAGCCCAGTTCCAAATCGGGAAGACATATGGAGAAGCCAGAGCTGGGAAGCCCGGCTCCCCGTGTCCCTCGTTGCCCTTTGGCCTGGAGCTAGAGTAGATGTGCACATACGCAGGCACCGGGGCATGTGCTGCAGGTTCAGGTGTTATGGCCAAAGCCCGGCTGGCTGTGCTTTGGGTGTTGCTTAGATATGGGAGGCAACATGGAGGAAAGGATAAGGGCACAGACCAGCAGCAGTGGAACGCTGGTCTCAAGTGTCCCCCGGTGCCGCCATCAGGTGTAAGCACTGAGGCTGGGGAACATCTGTCTGACAAGGATGCCCTGGATACTATCTGAAGACCCAAAGGCCCTGTGACTTCTATAGGATCCCCTAGGAAGCCGACCCTGGATGCACTGGTCCCAGCCCCCTCTGGCCTCAGCATCCCCACACGGGTGCCTTTAAGCAGGTGCTTTCCCAGCTCGGAGTTTCCTGTCTCCCTGCCCTGAACTTAAGACTAAACTTCCTGGGACTGCCCTCCACCCAGACAGCTGTGGGGCACAGGAGAGTCAAGAAGCGAGCTTCTCTTCTGTGATAACCTGGAACAGAGAGGATGCCACAAATATGGACCTTATTACTCCACCCACCAGCCCATCCATCCATCATCCATCCACCCACCCACTCATTTAACAAATATATACTAAATGCCATTAATAGATTAGTCTGTCTTATTCACTACTGAGTGCCCAGCACCTAGCACAGTGCTTGGCACATTGCAAATGCTCCATAACTATTTGTTGAATGGCTGAATATGCTAAACTCTATTCTAGCTGCTGAATAGGTTTCAAAGACTCAGAAGCCAAGGCCTCACGGAGCTTACAGCTTCAGTAGGAAGATAATACACGTGGACTAAAAATTAAATAACGGCATGAAATAGCATAGAAGAGGCATCACAAGCTAGTGATTGGTCAGGCGATCAGAACCTGACAGTAAAAGCTGTAGGAGTTAAGAGAAAGAGTAGATCATCGAAGGCTGGAACAGCCACAGGTAGCTTCCCAGCAGTGGTACCCGAACCGGGTCCTCACTGGAGGATGAGATTGGAAAAGCACTCAAGGAGAAGCAAGTAAGAGTGATGTGGGCACACCAAACATCTTGGGCTAACCTGGCTGGGGCAAGAAGGATGTCACAGCCATATGGGTGCATTAGGACACCAGGCAGTCTCCTCTGGATCTTATTGGGCCCAGCAGCTTTACCCATAACTTCCCCCATCAGATAACCATGGTAATGTACAGGTGGGAGACTCTACCTAGAGGTGTCTGCTTGTCCTGCTCAGCCTGCATTCCAGCTGATGCCATTTGTTGTTATTCCTGAGCTGGACCCGGGCAAAAATTTTGAAATAGGTGAAGTGTTTCCTTGGAGGGTCCCCTGCTTCTCTCTTGGGGTACACTTCCCCATCCTCAGAAGGATATCTTAGGACTGCCTGCCTGTTATAACCCACCCTTTTGGGTGGGCCGTCTGACCCTCCTGTCCCCCAGCACATCCCACTCCACTGTACATCTAGAAGTTTTTGGAGTGCTCTGCTAGGCACTGAAGCGAATCCAGAGGAAATGAGGGATGACGCTGGGGAGAGCTACTGCAGCTAAGGACCTGTGCGCTCATGCCCGAGTTGGGAAACGGAGGACAGACAGCAGGCCAGCCTTGTGCTGCAGATCCTGATGCAGTTGGTTGAGGAGTGTCTGGACAGTGACACTTTTAAAAAGGTCCCCAGGGAAGCCCAGTGTGCAGCCCATGTTGAGAACCACTGGTCTAAACCATCCTGTGCCTGACAGCGTCAGCTGCTTTGTCAGGCTGCACCCCGAGAGAACGAGCTAAGGTGAGGCTGTGACCTTGGGTGGGCATGGGATCCCTGTCCGGACAGACAATGGTGGGCAGACATGGTGAGAAGGACCACAGAACAGAGGAACTAGCAAAAGGAGGAGGCACTGGATATAATTTGGGGCCCTATTTCAGAGCTCTGTTCAGCTTCAAAAGATTTCAGCCAAATGGTTGAAGGGTCTCTTCCTCAGTGAGGAAGGTGGGACGCGCCACCTGAGGTGGCTTTAAAGCCTTAGTAGAGCAACTCAGCAATCGCTGTTAAGTGAGCTGAACTCACCAGGAATAGGACCTGCTCAGGGAAGAGCTTTGGGGAAGACAAATTTGAGCCAGATTTGGGAAGCTGGGCACAGTGTGGCTGGAAGACGAGAGAGGACGGCCTCTTGGATGTGAAGAGGGAGCTGTGTTGTATGTGTCAGGAGGGGCAGGATGGTCAGACGCTGCAGAGGGAATAAGGAGGAGAGAAAGTCTTCCAGAGCAGAAGCACTCTTTCTGGGGAGGGCTACACACTGAGCAGGGAGATGAGGGACAGGGAGGGCTACAAGGGCAGGAAGAGCCCAGGAAGCCCGGGTTTGCTGCAGTCAGCACCAGGCTCCACTCCAGAGCTGGTGAGCGCTGACCTGGAGGCAAAGGTGAGCGCTGGGAACCCAGACAGCTGGCAGGCCCTGGGCAAGCACCAGCTGGTCCAGATGCAGGGCTGCACCTCGGAGCTGAGTTCCAGGTCACCCGGCCGGCTGCCGGGGACAGGATGGTGACACAGAAGAAGAGAGCTCCAAGCAGGAGGGGCAGGGCCCTGTTAGTCACTGGGACTGTCCAGGGCTCCATGCCTGCTTCTAAGACTCTGAAAGGTGACCACCGGGAAGGGGCTGATCACCCAGTCCCTCCTCCTCCAGGGACCCAACGAGAACATATAAAACCAAGTCTGAAGCCGTTCAAAGTTTGGAATTAGTTTAAAACAATACTCTTCCCCACCATGGAGAGCATATGTAAGTGTGGGGACACAATAAGGACCAACTCTAGGGACCTTGTCTTTCTATATTTCCTCTTTCCTCTTCTGGCCTTGTAACACTTACCCAACTTCTAAAACTCAACTTGAATCCTACTTCTCTGAAAGGTTCTTTGGTCCAGCCAGGCCCAGGGGTATCCCTTATTCAGAACTCTGAGAGCAGTGTTGTCCAATAGAACTTCCTGTGATGTTGGAGACGTTCCCCACATTCCCCATCTGTGCTGTCCACTGTGGTAGCCATCAGCCACATGTGGCTATTGAGAACTTGGCCTGTGGCTAGCACAACTGGGGAACTCAATTTTAAATTAATTTAACCTTAAATAGCCGCATGTGCCTAGCAGCTATCATCGGACAACAACACAGTCCTTGAGCATCATTGTCTGAACCAGTGATGTCTCACCATCTCAAGCATCTGTATACTGGGGACCTATTATTTATCAGACACTTTAGTAGGTACTTAACACAGATTATCTCAACTGTTCGCAGCCTCTCATGAGGAGGTATTTTCTTCATTTTTTTTTAGATTTACTTTTTATTGTTTTGAGAGAAGGTGAGACAGACAGACAGACAGAAGTGGGGAGGGCCCAGAGCAGTCTCCAGAGTTGCACATCATTAGTTGTGACAGTTTCATACCACACAGGTGGATGTGGGGCCGCGCCAGGCGGGAACCAAACTGGGGGCCTCCTGCGTGGGAGGAGAGAACCTTGGCCACTATTGCAGCAGTGGCCAGTTTCGCCACAGTTCAGCATGTGGGGTTTGCACAGGCCGGGGCCTGGCACTCAAACCCCGGACCTCACGATTGCAAGGCAAGCGCTCAACTGTTGAGCTATCCCAGCATCCCCCCTCATCCCCATAAGCAGAAAGAAGTTAGAGAATCAGAAAAACCTCCCTAGAGAGTGGAGGAGCTGGACTTGCATCCAGGACTGCCTGGTTCCAGAGGTTAGGCACTTTTTAGGATAGTACATTGCTTAGTACCACTTTCTCTTCATCAGTTGGACAAACTGATTCTCCACGCAGACTCTTACTGTCTGCAGAGGTCCCTCTTGCCTTCTCTTATGAACTCCTCTTCCCTGCCCCCTCTTCTCCATCCTCACACTTTAGGATGACTTCCCAGGGTGGGTCAGCATGCAGACTCCTTGACTGGGGGGGGGGGGGGGGGGGGGGGGGGGGGGGGGGGGGGGGCCTGAGTGAGGTGGGGAGAATACTGTGAATTACAGCAGTTAGAATCCTGGCCGAGGTGGGTTGGTCTGTGCAGAGGAGTCCAAGAGAGCTGGAGGGTAGAGTGCAGAGCTTCAAAGAAGCCCAGAAGGTTGGAGGCAGGGTGTTTGGGGAGCCCTCTTCCAAATGTCAGCTCTCTTCTTAGCCCCAGGAAGCCTCCCCGGTCCTGCCTCCTAGCTAGGACTCATGGGTGTCTATATGATTACTGGTCCACTCATTTATTCAGTAAAAAATATAGCAAGTGCCTTAAGGATTTGCCTTCAGTATGTCAGTGATAAGGCCTGAGAATTTGCATTTTAACAAAAGCCAGGCTATTCTGCGGTCCACAGATCACTCGTGGAAGTTCAAGTCTTGATTTCAACTCTCATTTCTTTCACTTGCAGGTTGCTTCTTACACACCATCTTGCGTTTCCCATCTCACAGCTAGAAATAGTCTCTTATTCCCTGATCTTCCCTTGAGCATATTCTCACCTGGGGAGCTTCAGGAAAATACTGAGGACCTGGCCCCACCCAGACTGGCTGACCAGAGTCTCTGGAGGTGGCTCGGGTCTCTCCTAGGGGAGTTGACTGTGATGTGCACCCAGGGTTGAGGGACCCCCTCACCCATCTCTTCTGCTTCATGGCACTCACCACACCCTGCTTTCTGGTCCTTAGTCTGTCCTTTTGGGTGGGCTGTCACCGCTGAGCCTGCACAGCCTTCAGTACAGGACCTTTCACAAACACCTTACAAAGCATTTTCAACTGAATGAAACATTTTCCTCTATTTCAGTTCAGCTGTGGGGGCACCGTAACATTGCCCCTGACGCTGGCGTTGTTTGCCCAGAGGTGATGAATGATTCTCCTGTGTCCTTTCTGAACCATCCTCTTTTCTGCCAGAGCCTGGCTGGCCTCTTCCTCCAGCACAGCTGTGTGAGCAGCACCTCATGTCAGAGTGAGGGCCGGGAGAGAGTGAGCCCCCACCGTGAGACGAGAGCACTCAGGGCGGTGGGATGGATGGGCCACCTGAGCCACAGGGCCGCACTCCTCCGCCTGCAGGCTGTTGGTGCCAGCCCCTGCCAGTCCTGGCCTCTGTGCTGCTGATAAATCTTCCAGGATAGAACCTCTTTCCTCTGAAGATTCTTGGCGCCATGGCGGGCAAGTGGAAGCAGGCCCGGTCTCGAGCGGAATCGTGAAGCAGATGAGGATTCCTCAGACGCCCCGTCTCCCTTTCTTCCCCCTTTAATTACGACTGGCCGCTGGATGTTGCCGCTTTCCCAGAGGCCACTGTCGCCTGCCTTTTCTCTTCCCCGTCCCTCTAAGCTTGCTCCTAAGTCAGGTAAACTAATTCACATTAGGTTGAATATTTCTAATCAAGTTAAGTGTGCTACCCAGTCTAAGGGTTTTTGTTTGTTTTTAAATCAAAGAGCAGTGCTTCAAATGATGGAATTTTAGCTGTCACTGTGGATTAAGTATTTTTGAGGCAAGTAGGGCTTCTATCTGAATTCCTGAAATTGCAGTCGGGCCCCTGCTTCTGGAGGGGTCACTGTCTTCTCTAGAGGAACGGGGATTTTGCCCTTGGGAACCTGCCTTCAGGACGCTCTTTGGGCGGCGCCAGCGAAGGGTCTCACGTACTCCCTCTGCCCCTGCCAGATGTGGATGAGTGTGTGGAGGGGACTGACAACTGCCACATTGATGCCATCTGCCAGAACACCCCACGGTCCTACAAGTGCATCTGCAAGTCTGGCTACACAGGGGATGGTAAACACTGCAAAGGTGAGGCTGGGAGGGCATCTGGAGAAGGGGCAGCTGCTGGAGAGGAGAACCCAGTGGCACCGCCCGCAGCTGGCCACACTGTGCATGGCACTAGGGCCTGCACACCCACTGGCATGGGGAGGGGGTAGGGGGTGCTCTTTCTTCCCAGCGAGGCCGCCATTTTCTAATTTGCACAAAGATACCAGATAGGCTAGTGGAGAGAGGCCCTGGTTGGAATAGTTCACAGGCAGACAAACCTGGCTTGATGGGGGGATCAATGTTGGAACCTCCATCTTTAGACCTTTACACCAGGCCCACAAAGAATGATGACAGGCCATGTATCCCAGGGGAAATTTATGCAGTGAAAACACATCTTCCCTCCATAATTAAAGCAATGCAACAAATTAAAGCCGTGTTGAGATGTTATTTTAAATTTAAATTTATGACCTTTATTGTTGCTAAGACTTCAATGGACAAGGTACACTCGTTAATTCCAGGTGACATTATAAATTGAAAAGTGATTTTCAGCATACTTCACAGGAACCCTAAGAGGCATTTATATATACCCTTTGACTGAGGAATTTTACTCTTAGGAACTTATTCAAAGGAAATTCAAAGGAACAATATATGGGAGAAGATGTTCTTTATTAATGATAGTGAAATAAATAGGCAGAATCTAATAATAGAGAAAAAGGGTTAATACATTATGATAGAGCAACATAATGGAATAGTCTGCAAGCATGTACAGTGGTAAGTAGGAAGATTGGATGGAAACACAGAAATGTTTGTGACTTAAGTTTAGATGAAAACAGCAAAATACAAAATGGTTTCTAGGCCATGAATGTAACTATGTATGTGCACGCGCGCGCGCACACACACACACACACACACACACAGAAGGTGACTTTTTTTTTTTTAAACCACCACGAGGCTGAGCCCAGGGGAGGAGCGTGCGGGGCACCCAGGTGGGTCCAGCTGCCTCAGCTCCTCTTTGCCCACAGATGTGGATGAATGTGAACGGGAGGATAATGCAGGTTGTGTGCACGACTGTGTCAACATCCCTGGCAATTACCGGTGTACCTGCTATGATGGATTCCACCTGGCACATGATGGACACAACTGTCTGGGTGAGCGAGGGAGACTGGATGGGGTGGGGGGTGTCTTGGGAAGGAGGCTTTTTCAGCATTTCCCAGTTCTCAGGCAAGGAGGGTAGTGACCAGAGAGCTGCATTCCCAGAAACTAGAGAAAAAAGTCAGCCTCCCCTTTGCAACTGGGCACTGAGGATGAGATAATCCTGCTGCTGGATGAAAAACATCCGAGGAGATGCTCCCAGGGCAAGGGCCAGGAGATGACCGCAGTGGGCTCAGCCCCAGGGCTGGAGCGTGGTGGAACCATGGCGTGCTGGGCAAATCAGCCAATCTCTGGGACTCTCAGCTGCCTCTTCTCTAAAATGGGGGTGGTAACATGCCACTCAAAGGCCTTCTGGGTGAATGACCATGAGAGAACATGTGCAAAGAGCCTGTGGGCGCTCAGTAAACGTGAGGAATGTCATCGACGCGGCTGCCGCTTCCCTGGGCCCTGGGCAGCCTCTGACCTTCAAGGCTGCTTTTTGCCCAGCTTTCCCCCCGGTTTTCATCTCCCCACTTCTGAGGCCTCAATCTGACCTGATCTCCTTTGTCCCGGGAGCTGGACCAGAGAGAGGAGAATCTCTAGGGAACTAAACTCAACTTTGGTTTCTATCATTTGGAAAATTCCTGGGACCATGTCAGATTCTTCCCCTAGTAGAAAAACTGAAGCCCACAGCAGAAAAGGATTTGAGGTGTGGATTCAGGGGTCCTTCTCCAAATTCTTTCTTTCTGATGCCAAAGCAGACATAGGAGACTGGAAGAATAGAAGACCAGGAGAGGAAGAGAAGCAGGAGGCATGATGCCCAGAAACGCAGGCTAGGCTGCTCCCCCACCCCCACCTGACCAAACAGATGAATTATCTGAGGTCCCATTGGCCTAGGACAGCCTTCATACCCAGAGCTGCCTCTGAACCCAGTTGCAGCCTATCCTTGGACCAGGTTTACCAGTTTCCACTCAACCCAGGCCTCTATACCCTGATTCCTGCCCTGGCCACCTCTCTTACCACTGTAGCTACAGGAAAGAACCTCACTTCTCATCTGCCCCATCACCTGTGAGGGTCTCTGGGAATTCCTTTGGAAAGAGGAGCTGTTATTCTTGGACTAGGACAGAGAGTTGCCTATAGGACTTCAAACATCTGAGTTCTTTGCTTGCCTTTGACCTCCCTCAGCCCCCAATTCCCATCAAGTCTTGTTTCCTTATAAAACCAACGAGAAGGACAAGAGAATGAATAGGTATGGAAGGGGCCAGGGGAGCAAAGGTCTATCTAACTCTAACCCTAGGGTTGGAGTTCAAAGTCTCAGCCCTACCTTTGGCTTTTAGGGGAACTCTGAGTAAGTCATCCATGCCCTGGGTGGGCCTCAGTTTCCCCACCTGAGAATTGGAAGAAAGAACTTGACTAGCTTAGCAAAGTCACAAGGTTGAAATAGAAGGGACCAAAGAAGGATAGAATGAAGAGTGGGGCAAACTGGGAAGACAGAGATGGGGAGAAGTGAGGAGTGTAGCAACAGAGGGAACAGGGCAAAGGAAAGTGTGCCTTCTTGGCTGTCCTAACAGGCGCATCTCTCAGGCCGGAGCCTGCTGGATCCAGGCCCCTCGGCCCTTGGCCAGAAGGGGAAAGGTCAGGGTTTCAGGGCTCAGCAGAGGATGAGAAGAGAGGGCCAGAACCCAGATGCCAGCCGCTCCATTTGGGAATCGATCTCCCTCGTGCCTCCCAAGCCAAGGAAAACGGAGGAGGGCTGTGGTGAGAGAGCAGTAGGTAGCATAGAGACAGAGTCAGGGCACTGAAGTGGGCGCTCCAGGCTCTGTGTGGCTCTGGGACTTGGGGGTGGTGATTCGGTTGGTGATTCGGGTATGACCTGGCAGCTCCCCACAATCCTCCCCTGCCAAGCTACCAGAGTTTATTTTGTTAAACCAAAATAGGAGAAAGGCTAGGGAATATGGCACTAAGCCCAGGCATGGAGCGGGGGGAGGAAGGACAGGGCTGTGGTCTGTCCACAGGGGTGGTCCCTGCTGCCCCTCCGACAGCACCATGGCCACAACCCTCCCTGCAGACAGAGCCATTACTCAGGTTCTCCGATCCCCTGGCTACTTATCACAGCCAGCGCCCCCACTTCCTCACCACCCACTCTCCATCCTTATCTTCACCTCTGTCCCTCTTGCTCTGCCTTCTTTCCTGAGTGCCTCTGCCCTGGGACCCAACTGCCCAGGTTAGGGAAAGAGGGGCAAGTTTCACCTAAGGGAGCCACGTCCAGATGTCTCCTCCCTCCCGCTTGGCTCTGCCCTCACCAGCAGTGAGACATGAGCTGACCAGTGGGTGACAGCTGCCTGGCCTGAGGCTGGGTGTTGGGTTGGGGAGGTGGGGGCGTTGCATGCTGGATTCTCCAGACTGCCCCCAGCCCTTGGTGCCGGAGCCGCAGGACACAGCCTGGACCCCACGGCCTCACCCACCACTGTCCTACACAGATGTGGACGAGTGTGCCGAGGGCAACGGTGGCTGTCAGCAGAGCTGCGTCAACATGATGGGCAGCTACGAGTGCCACTGCCGGGAAGGCTTCTTCCTCAGCGACAACCAGCACACCTGCATCCAGCGGCCGGAAGGTCAGCCCGTGGCCTGGGGGGCCCTGCCCTGTGCTCCCAGGCTTCTGTCTGCACAGGCCCTTCCCCGCGATACTCCCTGGGTCTCTGCACTCAACCCCACTGGCTCCTTCTTCTCTTGTCCCTCAGCCCAGTCGCATCCTAAGGGATCCATGGACACTGTCTTAGATAGAATCCTGGAGAATTCATCTGGGGGTAGTCAGTGTGTGACAGAGGCTGCCGCGGGGCAGCCTCTGTGCCCAGAGCTGAGGTGGATGTCATTGCCAGTTGACTGTAGATAGCTGAGCTCTAAGTTGCTGTGAACTGAGGGGCCTGCACCTCGGATTAGACTGGGAGGGTCAGGCAGGAATAGGGGGGTATGTACTGTCTGTTTCTATGGCTCCCTCACCCCAGACTGACATATCAGGGCAGGGACTATGTCTAATTCGCATTTGTATCCCCACAACCTAACATAGTACCCTGCATGTGGGGGGAGCTTAATAAATATTTGTTAAATGAGATCCCCATCAATTATGTTATCTTCTTCCCAGTTTGACTGTAAGCTCTGAGGAAAGAGATTGTGTCTTATATTTTGTCTTATATATGGGTCCTTCCTAAATCCACCCAGCAGCCACCTAGCACAGTGCTGGGCAATGACTAGACACCAGTGTTCGGTTGTTCGAAGGGGAGGGTGATCATGCAGGCTTTTGGGCGCTGAGTATCAATACCTACATATCATTGAGAAGGGCTGAGCTCTGCTCATTAGCGCCCAGCTGTGTGCGCAGGACAGGGAGCTGGGGGTGGGGGTGGGGGGTCAGTCTCCTTCCTGCTCGGCAGCGTCAATGGAATTCTCCCCATTTCCTAGGCCCCCACTATCCCCGCTAGTCCCTCTCCCTCTAGGAGTCCAGGAGTCAAGAGCACTCACCCCCCGCCCCTCCTCTTCCCTTTTAGAAGGAATGAATTGCATGAACAAGAACCATGGCTGTGCTCACATCTGCCGGGAGACACCCAAAGGGGGCATTGCCTGTGAATGCCGCCCTGGCTTCGAGCTCACCAAGAACCAACGGGACTGTAAACGTGAGACCGCTGGGATGGCAGTGGGAGAAAGGGAGACGAGGGGCGTGAGGCCTCAGCAGCAAGAGGTGGGAGGAAAGAGAGCATGCGAGAGGTAGCCAGATGAGAGGGCCACGACCATGCTGCGGGCAAGGGTAGACCCCAAGGGGGAGCCAGCTCACGGGCCTCCTGTACTCTGCACAGTGACATGCAACTATGGCAACGGCGGCTGCCAGCACACATGTGACGACACAGAGCAGGGCCCCCGGTGCGGCTGCCACGTCAAGTTTGTGCTCCATACTGATGGAAAGACATGCATCGGTGGGTGAGGCCAGTGGAGAACTCAGCCCACCTGTGATGGGAACAGGGGGCGCGGGCCCTTGGGAACCAGGGGAGTGGGAAGCACATGGAGCCTGGTGCTGGGCCCTGAATGCCTGGGGAGTGAGTGGAAGATGCAGACAATGCCAGGTCTAGTGAGGGACAACTCTGAGAGGCTGAAGGGCTCACCTGACCTCCTGCTGCTCCTCCACCTGTTTGTCCAACTGCCTCATCCTCTTGATCCAGGATAAAGTGTTGCCAAACAGAATGGTCAGCAGAGGTGCTGCTGACTGAGGCTGTGGTTGACAAGGGGGAGGATAGCTGGGGCAATGCAGGATTAAGCCCATCCGAGGCCCTGGTTGACTAGTGTGGTGAGACGGGGACTGTCCCAGCCCACTGTCCCCTCTGGAACTGAGGGTGGGGCACAGCACCCTTTCCTGGAACAACCAGCCCTGAACTGACGAATGGGGTTTCCTGGTTCCAGGTACCTTCTTCCTCTGTACCTTCTCTCCTCACGCTCCTCCTATAAGTCGCCCTTCCACTCCCCTCACCTAGCCCCCCATTTCCTCTTTTTCTGAATTCTTAAGGCTTACCTCACATATCTTCAGGTACCATAGGTGAGTTTAATTCCTAATTTCCTAAGTCGTTGGGTCTTCTGTGAAGGCCAGTTACCATGTGCTCACAGAGTGCTGAGAAAGAGGATGGGGCAACATCGACTTGGAGAAGTGGGAAATGAGAGGGAAGAGTTTGGGCAGAGGGCAGTCTGTGCCACGAGCCAGGCAAGGGGTGACCTTGTTCTGTGGGCACCGGCATTTATGGATGGCCGTTCATTTCGGGCTACACCACGTTGGGCTGGGGGTGTGGAGCTTTGAATGTAATCACTCTGTGTCTACCAGAGACACAGCATTCAGCTTAAGAACCAGACTCCCCCATCTCACTCCAGAGACCCACCCCATCTCTGCAGACAGCCCTGTCTTTCCGCCAGACATAAGAAAGGGAACCAGTGAGGCTCTTAAAGGTCTCAGGTACCTGCTCCGGAGACTTGGACACACAATTCTGAAGTGCTCTAATTAAAATCTCACCTGCTACATGTTTCCCTCTGAACTAACTCTTCAAAGACCTTGAAACATTTTTAGGCTGGT
Organism: Craseonycteris thonglongyai; assembly: GCA_004027555.1. Taxonomy (NCBI): domain Eukaryota; kingdom Metazoa; phylum Chordata; class Mammalia; order Chiroptera; family Craseonycteridae; genus Craseonycteris; species Craseonycteris thonglongyai. The sequence continues at coordinate 58,821 of PVKE010001359.1, forward strand.
TGTTCCAGCTCCTTTCATTTTTCCCTCATAAATCTATTTCTGCTTTCCAAACCTCCCACCATACCCTGGACACACTCACACATCCCCAGAGTCTCACACAAGAAACTGCATGCAGTCCCCAAGGATGTGGGGCAGGTTCCTGTCAGGTTTCTGTCTGTTCAGATGATCCTGGGCATGGCTGCTTTCGAAAATACCCCCATTAAGCTTGAGCTCCTCCCTAATGCAAGACCCATTCTGCCTTCTAGGCCACGGCCAAGTGAGGTAGAAGAGAGCAAATGAGGCTATTCTACGGTTCCCAGCTATATTCTCTGAGTTCCTCTCCCTCTTCTCCAGTAGAACTTATTTTACTTTGCCCTGCACCTCATCCTCCTCCCCAGCCCTGGGGAGGAGGAAATGTCATTGTTCAAGGCCATCAGGATGCTCAGATTCAGTGGGGAGGCTGAGGGCAGTAGAGTTGAGCAGAAAAGCTGGGCATCCTTTCAGGTTTGGCAGCTTACAGGACTTGAGGCTGGATCCCAGCTCTGCCTTTGGCATGCTGGGTGGTACCGGGCCCACTGCCTGTCTCTGAGACTCAGTTTCCCATCAGTCAGTTGGTGGGAGCCTGGCTTCTTTAAGGATACCAGACAGGACAAGGCTGGGGAGTGAGGTTTCAGAGTCTCAGGGCTCATCACTCGGGGCTAGTGGTTTGGCCTGCCGGGCAGGGGTGCGGGGGAAGGGGATGGGGCATGGCGGGCCACAGTGGCTCCTGCCCAGCATCTAAACAGCTTTTTTACAATGTCAAACAGGGGAAAGGCGGCTAGAGCAGCACATCCCCCCTCAGGCCGTTTCTAATGGTAAATATGTCTGCTCTCTCCGCTTGCTCTCACTGGCTTGCTAGGGGAAGGGCTAACCTGCTGGAGCTCCCACTAACCGCATGCCCACTGGGCCCAGCCAGACTGGGCTCCAGCCTGCCAGCAGGGCTCCCCTGGCAGCTGGGCACTGGGCCCACTGAGTGTCTCCTGAGTACCCAAGAGCTGGTCCAGGAGCCTTCATGTTGGTTTTGTCTCTTTGACCTTGTCACTCGCCTTCTCTCCTGCTCTCTCCTTCTACCTTCTCTCTCATCCACCTTCTAACACCTCACCCCTAACCCAGCCATCTGCCTCCCTCCCTTTCTCTGCCTTCTACACAGCTAAGACCCAGCCAGCCCCATCTTACCCATCATGTCCACTGTGCCACCTGAGATAGGAGTGGGGAAGGGTTAGATGCCACCCCCTCCTTGGTGATGTGGCTTCTTACCACATTAGCTCACAGTGCCGGCGTCCCTCACTATTCCCTCCCTCCATCATGGTGGAGAGCATGACATGTCAGTTCAGACAGACCCGAGTCGGAATTCCGGCTCTGCCACCTTCTGCCTGTATGACCTCCAGCAAGCTCCTCTCCTCTCAGGCCCTCGGTTTACTCTTCTGTAAAATAGGGAGGATGCGCCCTCCCTTAGGGTTGCTGTGATGATTGAGACAGTGCATATAGAGCAGCTAGTAAGATCCTGGCACTGAGTAAGCAGAGGAACTTGTAGTTTTAATACTGGGACCTGAAAAGCAGAGTTCAGGCCATGCCATCCTGCTGCCCCAGCCCTGCCCTGGAGAATGCGGTCCTATAGGGATGGGCAGCTATGCCCAGCTTCCTGTGCAACCTGGGCTGGACACTGTGCCCGCTCTGCCTCTCCCATGCTGGACCCCTCAGAATCCACCGAGACTTAGCACAGGACCTCTGTTCCCCTCTCCCAGGCTCCAGGGCTTGGGGGACCTCTTCTTATGCTAAGTACCTTTGGGGGTGAGGGGGCTGGGCTTGGAGCCTGAACTCAAAGTTCCTTCCCAGGTTCCTTCCATGGTTTTGGGGGACCCCAGGAGTGCCTAAGATGGCAGAGGCAAATAGGAGATCCCACCATGGCTGCTCCCCAACCTGGGCATTTGAGGGACCAGGGCGTGCCCAGGGACCCAGAGGCAGAGCCGACCTTCTGCTGCTGCCCTTGCCTTGCTGGTCTCCTCAGTGACAAGGGTTGGGCCAGAGTCTTAGGAATCAGAGATTCAAGATAGTGCTTTCTGGTGCCTTTCTCAGCCAGTTTCCCCGATTGAGAACCACTCTCCTGTCTTCCCTCCTGTAGGCCTTGCGATTTTGTGTCTATTGGAGGATTCTAGGCGCCCCCAGAGGATGGCCTGCACCTCCTCCACAGCCCTTCTGTCAGGGCCTTGCACTGTTTGAGCTGGTGGTTCTTCCCGGGCTCACCTGACACCCCCGAGTTGCAGTTTAAACCTGTTTCTCCTGCTCTGTATTCAATCACAGGGAGTGACCCATCCACACCTGCTTACTCTGACCTCTCAGCAAAAGGAAAACTTACCAGTCCAGACAGGGGACAACACAACAGACTTAGCTCTGAGGTTCTTTTTCATCTACCTTCTTACATCCTTCCTTCTCTGGTTCTTTTGTCCCCTCCCCTCCCCTCCCCTCCCCAGAACAATCTCCTCATTAGGAAAGTAAGACTGAACAGCACAGCCAGCTTAGCTCCACCTGGTGCTACACAGAGGGCTCGGGAGGAGCTGGAGCTGGCCTGGAAGGGGCTGGGGGTGGGTGGGGGTAAATATGTGCTGTCTCCTCCGAGGATGAGCAGTCAGTCCAAGAACTGGGATCTGTCTTAAGACAGCTGGGCAGGGTGGAAGAAGAGCGTGACCTTGATGGACATTCCTCAGCTGTCTTGGGAATCACCAGGCTCACTCCTCCCAAGATTGTCTCACCATGACCCCTCACCCACCAGAGATAGGTGGTGGAAAGAGGAGGAAGCTCGCGTCTGTCCCTTCTGGTTCCCTGGCAGCCATTAGCTCCCATCCCTCCTTGCGCCCTCCCCTCTCCACCTCCTCCGGCCCCTCAGCACATTCCTGCCTGACAGCTCTGGCTTGTACCTGCCTCACTGCTGTCCACCTTGTTTCAATCAAGTAGGGGGCAGGGAAGTGGGCTGCTTGGCTGCACTTGTGAGGGATGGGGGCTGGGAGCCTCAGCTTCACGCTTGTTCTGAAGTGCAGGGAGGCAGCTGAGGCCTTCCCTGGGCCTCTGTGCTGAGGTTGGGGCTCCTCCAGGCCCGTAACCTGGTCACCATCCCATGCCTCCCTCTTGAACAGAGACCTGTGCTGTCAACAACGGGGGCTGTGACAGTAAGTGCCATGATGCAGCAACAGGCATCCACTGCAGCTGCCCTGTGGGCTTCATGCTGCAGCCAGACAGGAAGACCTGCAAAGGTAAGGGCTTGCAGTGGCCGGAGCGTAAGGGTCAGGGCCGAGGCTGGGAGCTGAGATAGGGTGCCTAGGGCCGGACCCTACCTCCTCAACCCCCTGGAGGCTATCCTGATGATAAGAACTGAGGACAGGAGTAAAGATTGTCTCCTGTCTACCTTTTCCATCTCAGCTCAAAGGGCACAAAATTCCAGCCAGTTCCTTCATGTCCCTTGTCCCTACACCCTCTTATTTTCCCTACTCATTCCTATCCCCTATTGGTCCATAACCCTCTTGGTTACAAACATGCCATTTATATTTGTCTTTGGGTCTAGAATAAGGTGACCAGACGTCCCGCTTTTGGCGGGACAGTCCCGATTTTTAACAATTTGTCCCACGTCCCGTGGCGTTTTAAAAAAGTCCCAATTTTTGGAAAGAATGCACGACAAGCTAGGGAACGGCAGGAGATAGACCAAATTTTTAATCAAGAACCCCCCCCCCCCCCCCCCGGTCAATGGTGTCCCGCTTTACCAATGTTAAAATCCGGTCACCTTAGTCTAGAAGGACATTTGAGCCCTGTGCATACATTAGGTCACAAGGGTGTTCCATAACCTTAACGCACATTCCTGAGACCTTCTTGTGAGGTGACTGTACTGATCCAGAGGGAGAACAGGGTAGCAGTTGGGAGCACTGATGCTGGAGCCTGGTTCCAAGGTTCAGATCCCAGCTCCACCTCTGACTAGCTCTGTGGTCCTGAGCAAGTTACTTAGTATCTCCGTGCCTCGGTTTCACCACAATAATGGTGCTTGCTGAATGTTGTAAGGATTAAAATGAGCTTATATATAAAGTACTTAGAAAAGTGCCTGGCAAATGATAAACACTTTGTATTAGCTATTATTATAATCTCCCACATTGTCCATTCTGTTTCCCCTCCTTTAATTAGCCAGGTCTAGGGGAAAGGGGAGGGAGGGAAGGGAAAGGGAAGTAACCATACTGAAACCGATTCATCAGGTCTGTGTTCCCTGGTCACAAGGAGTAGGGACTAGAGGAGGTGTGGGCTCCTTCTTTGTGTCTCTTGGCCCAACAGCTGGCAGAGAGGATGGCGGGTGGGGGTGGGGGGACTGGGGCTGCAGGTCAGATAGCCAGAGTTGAGAGGTTTCCTGCTGGGAAGGACTGTTGACAGGTATGCTGAGAGTGAAGTGGAAGACTGCCCTCCCGGCCCCATCCCCCAAGTAGGGGTGCATAGCCTGGGTCCTGTCTGCCACCAGCTTGAGGAACTTGACCTCAGGAAGGAAACTAATCACCCCCACCCCACCCTTTCCCTTCCAAGTGCTGAAAGCTGCCTCAGGTCTGAGGCTCTCCAGACCTCTCCCAGTCCAACCCCTGCCTGGCCCACAGCCCTCCCCCATCAGCTACCCAGCCTCACTGGCTCTTCTGGACTCCTCCCTGCTAGCCTATCTCCCAGCTTCTCCCTGAAGGGCTGGCTGCCCCTTTGAATCTCCACTTCTCTATACCAACTCCTTACCTGCCCTCCTGGGTGCCTGTGACAGGCAGGGATGGGGGGCAGGAAAGGGATAATAAACCCTACCTGCCAGTCTTTTTGGGAAGGGCCATAAGCAGCAGAGTAAAGGGCATGGACTACGGTATGCCCACCTCCTTCTTGCTCTAAGCAACTCCCTGCGGGCCTGACTCCGGTTCCCATATGTCTGTCCCCTTCTGAGAGGACTCAGTCTGAGGAAAGGTGTTCCTAATGGCATAGATCCCCTGAACAGGGAAGAAACAGAGGTGGGAGAGTGAACAGAGTCAGAAGGGGCAGGCTCGGGGCTCTCCCTGATTTTCCATCTCTGTGAGGGAGGGATCTTGTATCCTTATCTGTCCCCAGCCTTTAGGATTACCTTTGATTTTTCTCTTTCTCCTGCTTCCCCAGACATAGACGAATGTCGTTTGAACAACGGGGGCTGTGACCACATTTGCCGCAACACGGTGGGCAGCTTTGAATGCAGCTGCAAGAAGGGCTATAAGCTTCTCATCAATGAGAGGAACTGCCAGGGTGAGCAGACTGGGCCGGCGAGAGGCCTTGGAGAGGTTTGGGGTAGGAGAGCTTCAAGGAGGCCAGACACTGAGAAACTCAGCAGACACTAAGGAGCCGTGCTGGGCCGTGCTGCAGATTAGCAAATGCATGCCTTCTGGCAGCCCCGCTCTACACTGGGGCACACGGCTTGGCAAGGAGGGATGGATTTCACCCCAATTCATATCCTTGGCAGTATCTGCCTAACCACCCAGAGGCCTCAGATCTCACAACTCCTGACTCCAAGGACTCTAAGTAGAGGGGCACAAGGGATGCGTAGGCATTGCTGAGTTGCTGATCTGAAGGCTGGGCCATGAGTAGGGACTCTCAATTTGAGGAGGAGAGCCAGTACCTCTCACTTGTGCCCTTCAACTGACCAAGGACTCCCAGGGTCAAGTCACGCAAGACAGATTCAATGGCCTCTTATTCTTCCAGATATAGATGAGTGTTCCTTTGATCGAACTTGTGATCACATCTGTGTCAACACACCGGGAAGCTTCCAGTGCCTGTGCCATCATGGCTATCTCCTGTATGGTGTCACCCACTGCGGGGGTAAGCCAGCAAATTTGGACCCTCAGCTCCCAGCCCCTCTCACCTCACCTTTTAATTGAACAAGCCCCTAAGTTGGCTTGTGGCAATTATGGGCAAGCCCCAAGTACACATGTCATGTCTGTATCCATCGGGATGAAATGGAAAGGATTAACGCAGCTGGGAATCGGGACAGCATCCTGCCCCCCCAATTTTTACCTCCCGTCCCTGTTACTGCCCCTTGACCCCCATCTTTAGCTCCCAAACTACAGCCCCAATGGTAGGCAGGAGTGGGAGGCTTTAGAAAGCTCATCAGCTTGGCCCCTTCTCAGTGGACAGACAAGGAAAGGAGGTCTTAGGTTTGAGCTCTTCTTAGGCCAGTAGTCATCTTCAACGGAAGGTTCTCCTCTCACTGCGACTCCCTGGCTCCTCCACCCTCACCATTGTTTGTCTGTGTCTCCCTACTCCTCCCGCAGATGTGGATGAGTGCAGCATCAATCGAGGAGGATGCCGCTTTGGCTGCATCAACACTCCTGGCAGCTACCAGTGTACTTGCCCAACAGGCCAGGGCCGGCTCCACTGGAATGGCAAGGATTGCACAGGTGGGCAGTGCCCTCTGCTGGCGGCAGCTGGTGCTGCAGTTGGGGTTGGGGTCCTGGAAAGTGAGGAAGGAGTTCCACGTTGAGGGAAGTATGAGGTAGTAGGGGATGGAGAGTGTATGAAGCCATTTGAGTTAGAGACATGAAGTTTCCCGTAAATAATCCCTTCATCCCTTCATTAGTCTCGTGTACAATTACAATTCTGCACACAGCTAATTCTCTTCCTCCAAATTGCCCAGCTGAGGGAGTGGGTGGGGGAGGAAGGCCCTCCCCTCCTCAGGCTTCTCTCCCCTTCCCAGAGCCCATCAAGTGCCAGAGCAGTCCTGGTGCCTCGAAAGCCATGCTCAGCTGCAACCGGTCTGGCAAGAAGGATACCTGTGCCCTGACCTGCCCCTCCCGGGCCCAGTTTCTGCCAGGTACAGAGAACAGGGTGCCAGAGGGCTGGCTACTCAGGTGGCAACTTTGCTCCCCTCAGAATTATGATCTGGTTGTGGGGGCTGTGGGGGGGAGGGGAAGGTCAGAGCTGTGACAACCCCATTCTCTCAGAGTCTGAAAATGGCTTCACGGTGAGCTGTGGCACCCCCAGCCCCAGGGCCCCTCCATCGCGAGCTGGCCACGCCGGGAACAGCACAAACTCCAACCACTGCCATGGTGAGCACCAGCCCAGAGACCTGCTCCCACCCGACTCTTGCTTATTGGCTCCTATTTCTCTTCTTCATTAACGTCCCTGGCCTTATTTTTTTCTGGACCCCCTCCTTTGCTCTGTAATTCTTCAGCCCTGCTGCCTTGCTCCCTCTGCCACTAACATCCGATTCCCTTGGCTTTCGTAATCCCTCTCCTCCAGCCAAGCCCTTGGCTTACTGCCCAGCTTCTCGGGGCCACTAGGCTGTGCTGAGCTTCTACCATCCCTCTAGAGGCTGCAGTGCTGTCGGTTAAACAACGGGCCTCCTTCAAGATCAAGGATGCCAAATGCCGTTTGCACCTGCGAAACAAAGGCAAAACGGAGGAGGCCAGCAGAATCCTGGGGCCAGGTCTGGACTGGGGACCCCACTCCAATGGGATATCTAGCCACTAAATCCTTCCCACCTCTTACTTAGCTCCTCTGCTTAGCCAGATCTACACATTGCCACTGGTACCCTGAACTCTGGAAAGAGCAGGGGCAAAAGCAGTTGTAGGCATAGGGCCCAAGGAAGAAGTCCTGGACCTAGAATATTCCCCACACCAGCTAATCAGCATCCTAGACTAGAAGAGAATTGAAAACTGCTATCAGAGGTCGGTCTTGCTTGGGGTGGGAAAGTGAGAGCTGGGAGTAAGGAGTTTCCCTGTCCCCAGGGGGTGCCTCTGGGGTTGACAAGGCCTCTCCCACAGGTGGTGCCCCCTGCTCTGACTGCCAGGTCACCTTCATCCATCTCAAGTGTGACTCCTCTCGGAAGGGCAAGGGCCGGCGGGCCCGGACCCCTCCAGGCAAGGAAGTCACTCGGCTCACCCTGGAACTGGAGGCCGAGGTCAGAGCTGAAGAAACCACAGGTGGGACTGGGAGCTCTGTTGGGTGGAGGGTGCAAAGGGGAGGGCAGGGGTAGGGAAACTATAGCTCTCAACAGCAGAGGGGAGGGGTGGAGCGTGTACTAAGGGCAGAGCTTGTCTAACACCAAGCCCAGGAGCCAGTCCCTCTTACCTCCTGCTCCTATCTTTGCTCCCCTGCCCTCCTGCTCATAGCCACCTTTCTTTCTCTTTCTTCCATGACTCATGCCACTATCTACCACCAGCTGGCTGTGGGCTACCCTGCCTCCGACAGCGGATGGAACGGCGGCTGAAAGGGTCCCTGAAGATGCTTAGGAAGTCCATCAACCAGGACCGCTTCCTCCTGCGCCTGGCAGGCCTTGATTACGAGCTGGCCCACAAGCCAGGCCCAGTAGCTGGGGAGCGAGCCGAGCTGGTGGAGGCCTGTAGACCCGGGCAGCACCGCACTGGGGCCAAGTGTGGTAAGAGTTTGCTGGACTACAGGGGAGCGAGGGAGTGGGGAAGGCTCAGCGTGGACCTGGCTCAGAGCAGGACATTTTATAGCCTCAGTTGCATTTCTCAAATTGTGAAGTAGCCAAGACCCTCCTGCCCATCATCCTCCCCTCCCTGGTCCCAGGTTGAAATCTAGAAGGACAACAGGTGGGGCCACCAATCCTCCTGCACATGGCTGTGGCCCCCAATTCTCCCAAGCAGGATTCTGTCTGTTTCCAGACAGAGATTCTCCTTGAATCTGGGGGAGCGGGAAGGGGAGTCCCAGGCCTGGGTGGTGGGAAATAGCAGCGGGGTGGGTGGCTAGCGCGGCCGACTCTCCCTCAGTCAGCTGCCTGCAGGGAACGTATTACCACGGCCAGACGGAGCAGTGTGTGCCATGCCCAGCGGGCACCTTCCAGGAGAGAGAAGGGCAGCTCTCCTGCGACCTTTGCCCTGGGAGTGATGCCCACGGGCCTCTTGGAGCCACCAACGTCACCACATGTGCAGGTGCCAGGGGAACAAACAATACAGAGTGGGGTAGGGTGGGCACTGGGACTCCCATGGCATGGGATTTTCCAAGGGTAGGCCCAGGCTCCAGGCCACTCTCCTAGTCAACATCCTGTTTGTGTGCCTCTGTCCCCTGAGACTGGGTGACCCCAAAGGGATGACCAGGACCATCCCCATCAGAGTTGGGCCCTTGGTTCATTGCAGGTCAGTGCTCACCTGGCCAACACTCTGTAGATGGGTTCAAGCCCTGTCAACCATGTCCACGTGGCACCTACCAACCTGAAGCAGGACGGACTCTGTGCTTCCCATGTGGTGGGGGCCTTACCACCAAGCATGAGGGGGCCATCTCCTTCCAAGACTGTGACACCAAAGGTGAGTGGGCTGCTCATCCCATGAGCAGACTCCCCTACCCCAACTACTTCCAAAAACACCCAGATTAGACCCGTTTGTTGCCCCACCATCTTCCCCAAACCAGGAAAGTCCCAGCTGCCTGGCCAACCACAGTATTCTGCTCATAGGACCCATCCTGAACCTCCATTAGCCACAGCCTGGGAACTGGGGAATAAACAGCAGTTCCAGTGACCCTCCGCTTCGGAGAGCTGGCAGCACAGTCCCCTCAATACGACAAATGAGTTCTGAACAGGTTTAGCACTGTGCTCAGTTCCTAAAAGAAAAGGACTACCAACCACTCTGTCAAGTTTGTTTTTCCCTAGTTAGATTCTGGCATGATTAGGATAAGGTGACCAGATTTTAACATTGGTAAAGCGGGACACCATTGACCGGGGGGAAGGGGGTTCTTGATTAAAAATTTGGTCTATCTCCCGCCGTTCCCTAGTTTGTCGTGTATTCTTTCCAAAAATCGGGACTTTTTTAAAATGCTGCGGGACGCGGGACAAATTGTTAAAAATCGGGACTGTCCTGCCAAAAGCGGGACATCTGGTCACCCTAGACTAAGAAAGCCTAGAGCTCTGGAAAGAACTTTGGTGTCTTCAGTCTCCTGATTCTCCAGGGTAAATGTGCCCTGCCCATCCCCTGTCCCAGAACTCCCACTTAACTCCTACCTTTCCCCCTTGCCTGCAGTCCAGTGCTCCCCTGGGCACTACTACAATACCAGCATCCATCGCTGCATCCGCTGTGCCATGGGATCCTATCAGCCTGACTTCCGTCAGAACTTCTGCACCCGCTGCCCAGGAAACACAAGCACTGACTTCGATGGCTCCACCAGTGTAACCCAGTGCAAGAGTACGTGGCAGGCCAGGCTGTGCAAAGGGGTTAGAGAGGCCTGGGGGCAGTGGGCACAAGCAGCACATTGTGGGGAGTAAACCAACAGGGAGCAGGGCCAGGGAATAGGTGGACAGGACTGTCCCACCCTCCATCTCTCCCCAACCCACTCAATCTTTTTTTTTAGATTTATTGTTTTTGACAGAGAGACAGAGGGGGAAGGCCCAGAGCAGTCTCCATAGTTGTACATCATCAGTTTTCGATACAGTTTTATTCCACAGGTGGGCAGGGGGCCATGTAGGACAGGAACTGAGCCAAGGGCCTCCCACATGGGAGGCACGTCCCCATGAGCTGGGGGCCAAATTGGGGACCGAATTGGGGACCTCCCACATGGGAAGCTCACCCTGGTGAGAACCAAACTGGAGGCCACACCCCAAATCAGCATATGAGCTGCACAGGCTAGGGCTGGGATTCAGTCCTCGAACCCCAAGGCTGTGAGGCAAGCACTTAACCCACTGAGGCGTCCTGGCTTCCCTCCACTCAATCTTAGGACCAGGTGCTGGGCTGGGTCCTATAGCACCCTCTCCCTGCAGACAGGTAATAGGGAGGCAAAGACAGGTGAGATGAGATGAAAAGATACTAAAAGAGCAGGAAGGGAGGTGGACCCAGAACCTAGAGAATAGGTGAGTTAGGAAGGTGGTTACCTACATGTGTCTGACTTCCATTTCAGAACCTTTTAATTTCCCCAACCCACTTCCCCACTGACTTTCCTTCTCTTTCTTGCTATGTCCACCGGCACTTGGCTACAGATCGTCAGTGTGGTGGGGAGCTGGGTGAGTTCACTGGCTATATTGAGTCCCCCAACTACCCAGGCAACTACCCAGCTGGCGTGGAGTGCATCTGGAACATCAACCCCCCACCCAAGCGCAAGATCCTTATCGTGGTACCCGAGATCTTCCTGCCATCTGAGGATGAGTGTGGGGACGTCCTCGTCATGAGAAAGAACTGTGGGTGGCTGCAGAGCTGGGCCAGGGAAGGGCAGTCTGAATCTGGTTGGGAGGGAGAGAGAGAGATAGAAGAGTGGAACAGGAAGAAGTGGGGCATGACGAGGGAAGCCTTGGGAGGAGAGCAGCTAACAAAGGCAGACAGCACTGAATGCTGCATGCTCCGTGGAGAGCAGAGTTGAGAAAGCCGGTACTGAGACTAGAACTCCAGTATGTGCCGCATGTTTACTTTCCTGCTCCAACATTTTTGCCATTCCATGCATTTTAATGTCAAATATTTTATACTGTCTGAGTGCCTGAATGTCAAAGAGTTGTGGGAAAGCCCAGGGCAGTGGGCGACAGCTTGTGCACGCTGTGGGGTGGGGAGAGTCCGTCAGCATGACCTCCCTCACAGCCCTCACGCCCAGGGGCCTGAGTAGCCTGCCCTCCTGCCCTGCCCTGCTGCTCTCCTTCCTGCCCCGCCACTGTTCTGACCTCTCACTCTCCTGCCCTGCTGCCCTCATAACATGCCGCTTACCTTCCCAGCCTCCCCATCATCCATTACCACCTATGAGACCTGCCAGACCTATGAGCGCCCCATCGCCTTCACAGCCCGCTCCAGGAAGCTCTGGATCAACTTCAAGACAAGTGAGGCCAACAGTGCCCGTGGCTTCCAGATCCCCTATGTTACCTATGATGGTGAGCAAGGGTGGGAGAGCCAGGGAGGTGGGTGAGAAGGTGCAGGCTCTGCCAGAGGAGCAGGAGAGCAGCACCCCAAGCCCTGCCCCTCGGTTGACTCTGCAGAGGACTATGAGCAGCTGGTAGAAGACATTGTACGAGATGGCCGACTCTATGCATCTGAAAACCACCAGGAGATTTTAAAGGCAAGTGAATATAAACTACAATAATGACAGCCAACATTTAATGAATGTGTAACATTGTGCAGGGAACATGCTAAGCGCTTACATAAATATTCTCATTAGATACACCTAAGAGCTCTATCAAGTAGTTACCTTCATCATTCTCAGTGTAGAGACGAGAAACTTAAGGCACAGAGACTTACAGACCTTGCCCAGTGGTAAAGCTGGGATGTGAGCCTATGCCATCTGACTATAGTGTCGCCCAAACCTTTGGGGAAGAGAAAGGGAAGAGGAGGAAATGAAATGTTCCCTACCTCTTCCATCAAAAAATATAGGGAAAATAAAGGATAGAAAGGTGCTTTTGTATATAAGTCCCTTCCTTCCTATACTCCCTCCTCAGCTCCCACAGAAAAGCAGATTAGCACAGCATTTATCAGTTATTAATTCAGTGTAGACTCTTTGAAAGGAAATGTTTTTAATACTGAAGAATAGGCTAAACACCTGGGTCTGTGGATCCCAGCTTGAAAAAATCTTACTGAAGAAACTATAGTCCTAGTCACAGTATTATCCTTGATAAATTATTATTGCAAAAAAAAAGTTTTGTCTCTGCTTAATGATTTTTGTATTGTCATCAAGAGACATGATGACAAAAATCTCCCTAGAACTTGCAGACTGCAAAGGATATAATTTTAGCAGTGCTTTTGCAAACATTTTTAAAATCATCTGAACCCTTATTTCAAATGTGCTGAACGCCAATGCAGAGCCATTTTGATTAAAGTGGGGATGAGACTGGAAGCCCCACCTCTTATTTTAAAAATCCGCTGATACAATGGAAAGAACACTAGCCCAGAAGCCAAAAGGTCTGAGTCCTAATGCACAGTGTGTGGCATCTAGTAGGCGCTCCACACATCATGCTGCTATTTCAGAGAGGAAAGGCCTCTGAGAAGAGACCTGAATGAGGTAAAAGACTAACCATTAGATGACCAAGAGAGGAGCATTCCAAGTGAAGGGGCACGAAGCAATGTGGCTCAACAGAATAAGGAAGAGTCGAAGGGGGATAGAGAAGAGCAAGCCATGTAAAGCACTTGCCTTTACTGAGTGAAAAGAACCAGTGAGGTGTTTTGAATGGAAAAAGGACATGACCTAATTAAAAATCGAAAACACCACTCTGGCTGCTGTAGGGGAGAACAGTCTACAGAAGCACAGGGTAGGCAGAAGCATGAAGACCAATTAGGAGGCTGTTGCAATAGTCCAAGTGAGAGATGAAGGTGCCTTGGACAGGACAGCAGCTGTGGAGACAGTGAGATGTGGTCAGGCCCTGATTATATTTTGAAGGTAGAATCAACAGGATTTGCTGCGGTTGTGGGCCAAGCAGAGGAGTGAAGGATGGTTCCAAGGACTGGGACCTGAGCTACGGAAGGATGGGGCTACCACTGACTGAGCTATAGAATTCTAAAGGAGGAACAGATGTGGGGACGGGAATCCAGAGTTCGCCTCTGGGTATGCTTATTACACATCAAAAGGGGCTGCTGCTAAATTGAAGCTGGGGTTCCTCTTTCCCACCCCCGATGCTGAGGCTAACATTGCTGCCTGCCATCCTCTATAGGACAAGAAGCTCATCAAGGCCTTCTTCGAGGTACTGGCCCACCCTCAGAACTACTTCAAGTACACAGAAAAGCACAAGGAGATGCTGCCCAAATCCTTCATCAAGCTGCTCCGCTCCAAAGTGTCCAGCTTCCTGAGGCCCTACAAATAGAGCCCCCTCGACCCAAGACTCAGGTTTTGAAGATCCCAGACTCCTTAGCTCTCAGAGCCAGCAGCCCCCACCCTCAGATGAGGAAATCGCTCCTCTCTCTTTGGAGGAAAAAAATATCACTACACTGACCAAGAACTCTCCCTTTCTTTCTCTCTAGCTTCCTTCCTGTCCCTCTCTACCTCTCTCTGTCTCTTTCCCTCTCTCTGGTTTTCCTTTTTCCTACACACTCCCTAGAAAGGCCATTCAGTGCTGGCTCTATTCCCCCTCTCCACTCCCCAGCCACACTGCCCATTTTACCAGCTCACATCCCTAACCCCATCAGCTTGGTAGCGTGCTAGAGGCCCACCAAAAGTAGTGGGTCTGGGGGGGAATGGGGAAGGGGAAGAGGGGCTTCTGCCATTATAGGGTTGTGCCTTGCTAATCAGGAGCCAAAATGTCCCTTGGCGGTGCCCACCACCCCCAGCCCCCAGGTGATTCTAATAGCCCAGGGTTCTTCCAAAGAAGCCTTTGACTTAAACAGGCTTCATGCCAGCACTGGGCCTCTCGGGCACATGGTTTGAACCACCAGACCACCCACACTGACGGCTTCCTTGTCTATACAGCTCCTCTCCTTCCCTCACATATCTGCCTGGGGTCCAATCTATAAGAATTACAAAAGGCCCACACCACTGGGCTAGTGGACACCGCTGAATGAGGAAGAGCAGCAGGCATTGCCATGTTGAATGCACTGCTGTCACTCCCTGAGAGAAAGACTACAGCTCTGCAGGATGGAAACCAGGTTTTAAAGCATCGCCAAGAAAAAAAAAAGGAAAGAAAATGAATCATCTAAAGGACTAGACTACAGCACAACTGGAAGCCAGCCTCAAACACCCCTTTTGTCTTCTTTGGCCCAGCCATCCTCTCACCCCCCCCCACCCACCCAAGTGCTCCCTGGGGGAGCCCTGCTCCCCTTGCTAAGTGTTGTCCTTAAAGAAACATGGCTGCTGAGCAGAAGCCAGCCTGGGCCTTACCCCAGAGTTGTCTTTCCCTTGTAGCCACAGATGGCTTGTGGGCTCCACCAAAGAGGACCCTGCTCTGTAGCCAGCCCAAAGCCACCTACCTCTGGCCCCAGGCTGTGGGCAGCAAGAGGAAATGTGTGTGCACTTGGCAAGCCTTCTGCCCACCCTGCCCACATCTAATAAGTGCAATCATTTTGAGTCTTTCTATGTTGTTTATAGGGAGGGGTTTTTGTTTTCTGGTTTTGTTTTTTTTTGTTTGTTTGTTTCTTTCTTCTCTATTAGAACAACCCTATTTATAGTTGCCCAAAAGAGAAGAGTATATGTTTGGAGTGGAAGAAAAAAGGTTTGAATCTCATGAACTTTGAGTGCTGGAGCATCTGATCTGTCTCTACTCTCTGACCAGTGGCCATCTAGACCTCTAGAGCCCTTGGACTGGGTAACACAGGGCTGTAGCCAAGAGGCACCTGATGTGTAGGACAGTAGTTCTGGGGACTCTATGGGGCAGGAAGGAAAGGGACCTGTGTTTGCTAAGCCAATCCTGCTATCCCTATGCCTCTCCATGGATCAGCGTGGACCTCATGATTGTAGAGGCCAGTGGAATTTGTCAGTCGTTCTCCACCCCAACTAGGGAAAACCTCCATCTTTTTCCCTGCCTTCATCCTGTTTTTCCCTGGTGTGCACACATGGAAGAGGCTCAGGACAAACCCCCGGGGCATGGGCTGACTCAGGGTCCTATGGGCAGAGACAAGGCTGGGAGACCTAAGAATAAGACAGTTATCCAGGCATGAAGTTTTCTGCCTGACCTTGGCCATTCTGCTCACTCCTACTATTCACCATTCCCATTCGGAGTTGACTTCAAGCCTAGCTTCCTCAAGTACTGCTTTTCTAAAGGAAGAAGAATCAGGTCCAGGCCCAAGCCAGATCCTGCACACACTCCACCTTCAATGTACTGCTGCCTGTAAAATTATTTTCCATTTGCTTCTCTAGTTCCCCCAAAGCTATAGTCCTATTCAATCAAAAGGCTACCAATTAACTCATAGTGTTTACTTCCAAGTGACTGTCCCTGACTGCTGCTCCCCTAAGAGACTCAACACTTAAATAAAGGAGACTGACCTCCCCCTTTCCCCAATCTTCATTCAGTAGTCAAAACAGCCTTAGGCAGCAGGTAGCCAGTGTCACACCTAGATCCCCTGACATCCATTAGCCAACACCAGGGCCCTTATGGGTTGAGTATCTGGCTGCCTTTGTCTCTGGGTCAAAGAGGGTGCTGCTATAAAGATCCAAAATGTTTGCTTCCAAGTAGGGAAATGGTCATTTAATAGAAGTATCTGTACTTCCCAAGAAATTCCATGAAAACTGCTTCAATCACTTTTGACCATTCTATGGTTCACCAGAAACTAGGATAACTTTCTGATTCCTCTCACTACCATTTTGCATCTCAGAAAGCCAGTCAGAGTGCTTTCCAATTTATGCTTTTAGGATCCGGCTTCTCCTTGCTCGCTTCCTTTCCTGTCACCCCATACATACACATAAACACATTTCTTCCAATCATTATTCTATGGTTTCTGGGACATGCGACCATTTCCACAGTATGGAAAATAGAAACCACTAGGTTCTCAACAAATTTCAAGACAGATCTTGGTGAGCAAGGGAAGACCTGCTAATGTCCACCAAGTTTACTTAGGTTGTAAAGTTGGGGCTTAAGAAACCAAGCAAAGCTGCTGCTGAACCTATGGAGGAAGCCAACCCTGGGGCATCAAACTGGGGATTAAATGGACTGAATGAGGAGTCAACACTCAGGGACTCTAGGCTTTTACAGGTCAGACAGCAAAATAGGATTGTAGCAGTGTGGGGAAGTGGAGAGATGGCATAAATGGGAACCCTTCATGAAATCAGCCCAGAGGCCTTGTGGCAGGATGGGTGTTCATAGGGCCACAGTACGGTGAGGCTTCGTTTTAGTACAAAACCTGCCCTGATCTGAGTCTGGGAATGGGAAGCCATTTCTACAAGAGCTCTGAGCACCAAGTGATGCATATCAGAAAGGCACTTATATCCTCAGCAACACAATCCCTTTTACTTCTGTCTCCTTTCTATATAATTAGGCCAGGCCCATTCCCTAAACCCGAAGCAACTGACTCAGGAGGAAGCTGACCACAGCTGCCCTGCCCCAGGCCCACAAATCCTCAGATGCTGACACTGAGCTGTGACTGCTCTGACTTCCCAGGATTGGGTTTGAGGTGGTGGAGGCTCAGATTTGTTGCTGAAAGTACAGTAAAAATAGTTCTGGTCTTTAGCCCTAATGAAACGTTCTAGAACTGTTGTCCATATGTATGTTTGAGGTGACTGGAATATGCTGGGAGGTCATATCTCAAAATGTCATAAAATGTAGAGCATTCAAACTTTGAATTTGCTGCTTAACCTCCAATATAAGAGGCTCAAACTAGGGGGAAGGAGATAAAGTATAACTGACTATAAGCAGAAAATGTTAACCTGCTTGGCTTCTTTCTTAAGAAAAACATAGAAGCAAATGACACAAGGATATCTTTAAATTTGACCTATCTCAATGGTAGCACACCCTGTCCTTGGGCCATGATTTGGACTAGGAACCCTGTAAGAAAATACATGATTAGAGGGAACAGAATCCCCAGTTCTGTTATCAGCTTATCTAGACAACACAGACCGTAACATTATGGACAAACTGAAAACCATTCTGTGTGAGGTGAACTGAAGTTTCAGAGAATAATCATCATGTGGGAGGCTTTCTTTTTCATGCAAAAGAAATCTCAAAATATTGTATTTATATCTGCCTTCCACTGCTGCCAATATAGTAAGCATCTCCTACACAATCAATAATAAACAGTAAATGATGCAGTTCATAGACTATTTTGCACTTGGGGGAAAAATGTATCTAAACTTGTAAAAAGAAATGTTTGGATTTTGTATTGTCTTTTTATTATTATTATTATTATTAAAATACTAATAAAACACCTCAGCCTGGATCTTTTCCTCTCAGTTTCTTTTGTCTGTATTTTTTTTTTAAGATTTATTTTATTCTTTTTGACAGACAGAGAAGGAGGAGAGCCCAGAGCAGTCTCCACAGTTGTATGTCATCAGCCTTGGATATGGTTTTGTTTCACACAGGTGGGTGGGGCCCCACAGGGCGGAAACCGGGCTGGGGGTTTCCCCATGTGGGAGACACACCCCCTCAAGCCAGGGTGCCTGATGTGGGGCCTTGCACTTGGGAAGCTTGACCCAGCGAGAACTGACCTGGGACCCTTCTGCACAGGAAGCACACCCCAGTCCAGCACATGGGCCCAAAATGGGCTGAGGCCAGGACTCGATCCTCACTCCCCGGGGCTGCAAAGCGAGCACTTAACCCACTGAACCATCCAGGCTTCCCCATTGTTTTTTTTTAAAGACTTATTTTATTGTTTTTAGAGAAGGTAAGAGAGAGAGAGAGAAGGACCTAGAGCAGTCTCCATAGTTGTACATCATTAGTTGTGACATTGTTTCATTCCACACAGGTGAATGTTGGGGGGGGGGGGGGCGCGCATGGGGTGGGAACCGGACTAGGGGCCTCCTGCATGGGAGGTGAGAACTTTTGCCACCAAGCCCTCTGGGCGGTTACCAGTTGCACCTTAGTTTAGCATATGGGTTTGCACAGGTTAGGGCTGGGAATCAAACTCTGGATCTCACAATTGCAAGGCAAGTTCTCAACCACTGAGTTATCCCAGCATTCCCTCTATTTTTAAAAGCAGTATCAAGAATTATCAAGGGGGATCTAGGAAGTAAGGGCCCTCTGCCAAAAGTGGCTCAGAGACCTCCCTAGTCAAGATAACCCACTTCTAGCAAAGTACCAGCACTGAGGCTCAACCAAGCTTGTTCTTTTTATGTAGAGCATTCTTAGCCATCAAACAGAATTCTGAAATAAAGATCACTCAGCCACTACCACCATTACTACTACAGAGCACAGGAAAGCAATCTCCAATCTCTTATAAATAAGCAGTCCCAATTTCTAGATTCAAACATTATAAATAGTTACTATCATATAATCCCGACATGAAATTTTGTTGGATTTAATATCTACATGATATAGCCACTTAAAAGGAGCAAGGAAAAATCTACCTGATTAAAAATATGGTGGGTTGGCCTACCAGAATCCTGAACTTAGCATCTATCAAGGATAGATAAGTGCACGCATTCCACAATGACTGAGCTCCTGTTATGGGCTAGGCATCATGCATCAGGCTATTATAGTTTGATAACAATAGTCTTGCTCATGACCCTCACTTCTTGTATAAGAGCTGGATTACAACTTATCTTTTCACACAGATTTCCCAACAGAAAAGAGAATCCAGCCTACTTGGTAGCTGTGAATATAAATTAATTCACTGGCATTCTATTTTATTCTTTATCTTCCTGTGAGTTTGACTCAGTGTGACAAACACGAACACCTTTGTGTGGACTGACAATATCTCATTTCTAGAACTACAATGCTGAGGACCATATCCAGAACCACTGTGACTGTCCCAACTTGGGGCCATCCTCTCTGACTTGTCTCTTAACCTCCTTATATTCCAAAAATACCAAAGCTTCCTCCTTCTTCCTAGGACACTTGCAATGATGTCCCAGAATAATGTATAGTTAGAGCCAGTGGAGTATTGGTCTGCATGTCAAGCAGTCTTTAAAATGGAATAAAGACTTCCCAAGGAATTCTTTCCAAGGGTATGTGAAGACTCCAGGCAAGGAATGAATCGGAGGAGTGCTTTAAGGAAATAAATTTTCAGATCCTCAATTTTCATCAGAAATCTTCCCTAAAACTAATCTGCTTGAGAACCAGCTGTCATATTCATGCACATTCTCTCCACTCTATCTCCTTTCACTATACTCCTTGTCCTACTTCATAAAAGAAAGGCATATCACTCACCTGCACTGAATCTTTTTTTTTTTTTTTTTTTAGAGAGAGATATACAGAGACAGAGACAGAGAGAGAACTGAACTGTGGGAACTCTCCAGTTCAGCATGTGGGTCCGCCCGGGCCAGAGCCAGGACTCGATCCCCGGTCCTCAGGGCCCCAAAGCAAGCACCCAACCCACTGAGCCACCCCGGCCCTCCCTGCACTGAATCTTAATGCATGGCTACAGTGTAAAAACCTGGGGAATAGGAGGGAGGGATTGTTTTTTCCGGTCATACCAAAGTATTCCCATTATAATCAGTCCTCTTATGTATTTTCTCTTATGTTTACTATTTTCTACCCCTTACTAGCAAAATTGGAAATTGTTAGCTGCTCAGTCCATTATCTCCTAACAAATAAACCTTTATTTATTTATTTTTTATTATTAAATTTTTTATTAGGGTGACATTGGTTGATAACAATTACATTGTTTCCAGGTGCACAATTCTACATTACATTGTCTATGCATTGCATTATATGCTCACCACCAAGAATCAGCTCTTTCCACCACCATATATTTGATGCCCCCTCCCTCCTCCTCCCCCCAGCTCTCCCACCCACCTCCCCCCTATTTATTTTTCTAAATATTTATTTTATTGTTTTGACGAAGACAGAGACAGACAGAGAGAAGGGAAGGGCCAGAGCAGTCTCCATAGTTGTATGTTATCAGTTTTCGACATGGTTTTGTTCCGCACAGGTGGGTGCAGGGCCTCACAGGGTGAGAACCACACTGGGGGCCTCCCACATGGGAAGCACACCACAGTTCAGTATATGGGTCCACACGGGCCGGGGCCAGGACTGGATCCTCAGACCCAGGGGATGCAAGGCTAGCACTTAACCTGCTGAGCCATCCTGGAATCCCCTATTTTTTATTAAATACATAAGAAAAAGTTCGATCATGAAATCTAACAATTATTAGAGTTATTTCCAATTTTTATACACAATTACTATTTCATTGTTCCCAAAAGCCAAAGATCAGAGTGCCACATGCACATACCCACGTTTGCAAAGGGGATAATGTGCCTTCTATCCTACTTAACACTTAATAAACTAATTAATGGATTTAGCTATAAATGATATGGCATATTCCAAATTATATGAGAAACAGTACTATCTTGTTTTTATCATTTTTATTATATCTATATAGTTTTAAACATGACTTATTTTTATTACTTTATTATGTAAGCTGCAGTTAGTCATTTATTTCCCAGTAAATTTTTATCAGTCTTTAAAATGAATATTAGCATATTTACTTGAATTGAAGAATAAAGTCAAATTTTTCCCAGCATCCCCACATGGGAAGCACACCCCCATGAGCTAGGGGGCTGAAACTGGGTGCCTCCTACATGGGAAGCTAGCCCCAGGGAGAGCCAAACTGGAGGCCACACCCCAGTTCAGCATATGGGTCCACATGGGCCGGGGCGAGGATTTGATCCTAAAACCCCAGGGCTGCACAGCAAGTGCTTAACCCACTGAGCCATCCCGGCAACCCCCAATGTTATAAATTATATTCTAAGTACTTAAATTTATGATGGAAAAATGAGATATCAATTTAAAAATGAACAAGGAGGTAAACAGTTTTCTTTTATGGAATCCATTTAAATAAATGTCTGAAGACCACCAGCCTATATAGTATATTTCAGGAGCCCAGCTCAAAGGCAGAACAGAAGCTGTTAGAAAAGATCTTCAATACTATACTCCAAAGTATTTTCCTCGCCAGTTTTCCAGAGTACATGAAATTACCCACTATCAGAATCTTATTACTTCAGGGGAAGCCAGGATGGCTCAGCAGGTTAAGAGCTCGCTTTGCAGCCCTGGGGACTGAGGATCAAATCCTAGCCCCAGCCAGTGCGTAACCATATTCTGCACTGGGGTGTGCTTCACATGCAGGAGGCCCCCAGCCCAGTTCCCACCCTGTGCAGCCCCTGCCCACCTGTGTGGAATGAAACCATGTTGAAAACTGATGACGTACCACTATGGAGACTGCTCTGGGCCCTCCCCCTTCTCTCTGTCTCTCTGCCTCTGTCAAAAACAATAAAATAAATCTTTTTTAAAAAAGAATCTTGGGGAAGCCAGGATGGCTCAGTGAGTTAGGCACTCGCTTTGCAGCCCCGAGGACCGAGGATCGAATCCCGTGCGGACCCATATGCTGAACTGGGGAGTGCCCCCAGTTCAGTTCTCACAGGGGCTAGACCCCCGCCCACCTGTGGAATGAAACTATGTGGAAAAATCAATTATGTGCAACTATGGAGACTGTTCTGGGCCCTCCCCCTTCTCTCTGTCTCTGACTGTATCTCTCTCTCTCTGTCAAAAACAGTAAATAAATCTTTAAAAAAAAAAAAAGAATCTTATTACTTCAAATTGAGAGGTGGTTTCCCAGATATTTTGTTACTTGTGTAATGGAAGAGGTGATAAACCAATCAGATTAGGAACTGCAAGGTGGAGGGACAAACTAGGACAACCTAAATTCTACTTTCTGCTCTATTTCTAACCAATTTATGCTACAGGACAAGCTACTTATTCTATCTATGTAAAATAATTTGCCAAATAGCCACCATAAAGGAACTGAAGGAGGGCACCATAGTGGCCAGGTTGTTTATTTCTATAACGAGATATATAAAGGATTAATTAACCATAAGAATGGGCCATCAGTTGGCACTCACTGCCCACCAAAACTGAGAACCTGCTGAGAACTCTGGTCCCTGTCCGCCTCTGGAAACTGCCAAAACAAGTATCAAGAAAAGGGAACATCTACAGTCGAATGAAGGTGGGACTTTCGGCTTAAGTTCTTCAGACAGGGAAGAACAGGATGTCAGTGCCCCCAGGGGCATGTTTAGCGACCGCAGCTTCGAGCCCAGTACTTTGTAAATGTTTGGTTTATCGGAATACTTCCCCTTAAAGGTTTTCTTTTTCTTAAATTGTTTTCTGGGAAGAGAGGAGGGGGTTACAAAAGAAACAAGTTAAAGTCTAAAAAGGTAGAGAGGGGAATGTTTCTCACCTCATTCCTCCAGGCACCCAACCTAGTTCCTCTCCTAAGAAGCAACCTTTACCAGTTCCTTATCGGACGCCTCTCCTTATGTACTTATTTTTAATGTTTTACAAAAAAACTCACTTCTTTTTAACTTTTATGTTTCTAAGAATATCCCAATCGTAGACCCTCCCTAGTGGGACGGGGTAAATAGTAAAAGGGCTTGGTTTTGTTCACCCCAACCTGGCCTACAATCGGGGGCAGCTGGACTTGAGGCTGGGGATGAGGGCTGAGGAGGGAATGAGGGGAGGAACCCGTTAGGGCGCCCTTCCTAAAGAGGCAAGCCCCTCGCGGCTCCACACTGTCGTCCTTTCTAATAAGGAACTAATAACACGTGCAATTTCTTCCTTCGGGGGGTTAGCTCGGAGGTCGCGGGCTGTGCCTGCGGATCGCGCACAGTAAAGCGTTAGGGTACGGTAAGGAGCAGGAGGAAGCCTGGGGCTCTGAGCCGGGAGGAGAGGGCCTGTAGCCCCCGGGCAAGCAGTGGGCCCCGCGGGAACGGCTTGTCTCGCAGCCTGCCCCTCCTGCCCTCCCCGGCTTCTAAAGCGCACCTTCTAGCCCGCAGGCCGCCGACGAGACGGCGCGGAGCCCTCGGGGCCTCGGGCTTCCGTCCGCTCCCGCCTCAGTCCTCAGGTGAATCGAGCAACTGGGCGGAACAGGTGGCGACTCCTCATTGCTATAGCGACGACCCCGCCTCCGAGCCAGCCCAGGCCCTGACCCGGGCGTAGTGACGTCATCACGCCCTCCCAGGGCGGGCGGACTCGCGGGCCGTACGTCACCCTGGCCGGGGGGCGGGGCTGCGGGAAACACCGTTCAGACTCCGAGCCCAGGAACCAGGATAAATAGGACTGCGGCTGCGGCGATGGGGGTTGCAGGGTGGAGCGTGCCCTTTATTTTCTATACGGGTTCCGGGGCCCGGTAGAGGCGCGCCGAAAGGAAAGGAAAGTGCGGAGGCCCTGGAACCTGGATATCGCGCGAGGCAAGCTGCACGCGGGCGGGCGGGCTATGGCGCAGGCGGGTTGCGCGGCCGGCGCTGGTGGCGGGGCCCGGTGCACGGCGGTCTGCCGGCGGAGTCGCCCTCGGCGGCTGTCAGGTTGGTGGCTGAGGGAAGAGTGGGCCCACTGTGCCCAGGTGGGAGGCCGGGCGGGCGCAGGACCCCGGGAAGGTCCCAAGCCCGGCGTGCCCACCCTTCTCCGGTCCTAGCCCGGCGGCTGGGCGGCTAGGTAGCAACCTGACCCCTCCCCCACCCCGGGTCCATTCCGCCCTGCGACTCCTCCCCCATGGCTCCCAAGCCCCACCCCTTGACTACGCCCTCCTCCGTTTCTGTGACCAGGTAACCCTCAATTCTTAGTCATTGAGTCAGACAACCCAGGAATTTCCCCGGCACTGCCCAGAGATCCACCAACCCAGTGACTGCCTCAGTTTTAATTCAGTGACTCACGAGCGGAGATCCCCACCTCTTCTAGATGATCCCCAAACCTTTCCAGTGGCCCCACTGGTCCAGTAACTCCTGTGTTCCCCCATAAACGTGGTGACTCCCCTCAAACCTTTCCTGGTAATTCCTTAGCCCTACTCTAATAGTTTTCCACCCAGTCATTTTCTACACAACCCTCTGTCTGATAATTCCTTCTTTGCCCTGTAACCTCATGATCCTCATTCCATACCCCCTTCATCCTAAAGTCCACCCTACTGACATCCGTCTGTGCAGTCTCCATCTTTCAGTGTCAATCAGCACATGACTTAAAGTGCCCTAACACCATGCTGGTGCCCAGGAAGATACAGAGATGAATATGAAGTAGTAATAGTTGGAGGCATCAAAGAATTCTGGATTGAATGTGTAGTCCCAGATTCAAGTCCCCAGTGTTGCCATGGTTGTGCTTTGGGAACCTGGGAGAAGTCCCTTCCTCACTCTGGACCTCTGTTTCTCATCTGTATTGTGACATGTTTGGGTTAAATGATCTCCGAGTTTACTTCCAGCTGTGAGATTCTGCAATTCTCAGTCAAGAAAATATTTGTTTGCAATTATTTTTGTGCCCCTTCCTAGAAGTTTACTCTTGTAACCTCACTCCAGGGTCCTCTTGCCTCATGAACCTTATGTCTTTACTCCATGACCCCCTATACTCTTAATAATCCATACCCATTTCCCTTGAGCAATCCCCATCAGTTAAGATGTTTGCCAAACAGGATAGCAGAATGCTTCAGCTCTGGGAATTGATGTGATAGGAGTCCTGGCTTCTAGTGTGACTCTAGCAGTTCAGCTATGGCACGTCAGGCATACTGGTTAGCCTGTATAAACCCTCAGTCTCCACCTCTGCTAAGGCAGGATAACAGTAGTGCCTGAGATAATACCTAAAGCACATGGCACCTTGCCAAGTCCATAGAAGCCTAAGTATAAATTGATGTGCTCCTATGAGTCTTACTCTGTCTTGAGTGCTAGGGATTCAACAAACAATGAACACAGGACCCATATTTTGCATTATCTTTCTACTACTCAGCTCTTAGAAGCCCCATCCTCTTGTCTGATAGGGTCTCCTCATTTCCGCACAGTACTGTTTGGAACTTAACTGCTGAGGACCTACTGTGGTTCAAGCTTTGAATCTATAAATTAAGTATACCTTTCAACAACCCCAAAAGGTGGTTATTATTATATCCACCACCATTTTCCATTTTTTGTTTGTTTTGGTTTGATTTTAAATGAACAAAACACAGATAAGTAGCATAGTTGAGATTTGAACCCATGGTCTTCAAAACCCAGTTGCTCCATCGCTTCTTGTGCCCTCCCCCCCTGCCCCAACCTACCTAATTAATTTTCCAGGTAACCATCAGCCCCTTACTCCTTTTTTTTTTTTTTTTTAAGATTTATTTATTTTTTCTTTCATAGAAAGAGAGAGACAGAGAGGAGGGGGAGGGCCCAGAGCAATCTCCATAGTTGTGCATCATCAGTTTTCAACATGGTTTCATTCCACACAGGTGGGCAGGGGCTGTGCAGGGTGGGAACTGGGCCAGGGGCCTCCCTCATGGGAAGCACACCCCAGTTCAGCATATGGGTCCACACAGGCCGGGGCCAGGATTAGATCCTCAGTCCTCAGGGCTGCAAAGCGAGCGCTTAACCTGCTGAGCCAACCCAGCTTCCCCATTATTTCTTATTTTCTAATAACTCCTAAGCCTAAAATCAACCCCCAAGGTTTCTGTAACCCTTTGCCTCATGGCTTGATTTCTTTAACCCATTTTCATGACTTTTGACACCACATGCTCTGAGACCCTTGTACCCTAATACCTCTCTTTATTCTTTGTCCAGTTACCATCTCATCCATTGGAGCTTCCAGCCCTCATTCCATTATCTCACTTACCCTAAGGTCTCCCACTTCACTGGCACTTTACCCCAAATATTCATCCTGTTAAGTTTCTTACCCCCAGGAATTCATAAACTCTTAAACTCTCTAGCCCTGTAGTCTTTCCTCATATGATCTCTTAATTTCAGTCTCTTCAGTGTTCTATCTGCCTCCCTTCTATCATCTTCAGCTGCATCTTGTAATACCTTCATCTAATTAGCCCTTCATCTAATGACCTTCACCCAGCTTTAGTAAAATGAGCCCCTTCCATCCCAGCATGAACCCATCTATGATAAACCTATATACCCTCCAGTTGTAAGAATTCCCTCTTCCCACTCTGTCCCATTTCCTGTGAGATACTGCCTCTCAGATTCCCATATTTCATGGCATTTTCCTCATTTTCATTAATGATATCCTTTTCAAACGAATCATCTTTCAACTTTTTTCTCTCCCTGTGTCCCTTTCCCTTCTCATAATACCCTCATCCATTTTTCTCCCTACAGTCTTCACCAATCTTGATAACATTGATTATAATGTAAACCTTCCCCTCCCAACTCTGCCTTTCTTCCACTGTCTGTGATCTAACTCCAGGGCCACATGAACAATCTTGCCATTCTCAACTCTCCTTCCTTCACACAGTACTGTCCTCATTGGCCTCTTTGGTTTATCCACAGAACTGTGTACTCTTTTCTGGGAACTTCTGGTAATAGATCACCAAGCTCACACTCTTTTAGGGGACAAGGAGAGAGACCTTGGAAATTCTAATGAAACAATCTAGCCTTGTCTCCTTGACCCATTCCCACAATCCTATTCTGTTTATGAAACTGCTTGCTGTATCTACCCTCGGGGTAGAATACTTTGAGTGTCAGCTTCTGCCTGCATTCAATTAGCCCCATTGTTTTCCAAGGTCTGGGAGGACTTTCCTATCTCCTCCCACCGGAAGACTGGGTGAGTAGCAAAATGTGACATTAAAGATCCACATCCAGAAGTCTATTCTGAGTCACCAAATTCCCAGGTCTCCTATAATGTAGTTTTTGACTCTGCAACAATCAATACAGCAGAGGACAAAACTAGAGTTAAGGAAGGGGTACATCCTGGGATCTACAAATTCTGTGGGTTGATTTTTTTAAAAGGAACTTTGCCTTAGGCTTGTGTAATCTTTGTTATGGCACAAAATAATGTATCCTGCCATGTATCTGAATTATTTGTGTACTCTTTTCATACCCCCCACTCTCAGCCCCCACTGTGATTTCCTTGAGAACAAAGACTGGGTTTTCTTTACCTTCTTTCATCTTAATTCTGCCCTTCATATTTAGCAGGTAGTCACTAAATACTTGCCGGATTAAATGAACTCATTCAGAAATTTTGCATCACTACAAAACAAGTGAAAACAGCTCATGTCTACATTTTCTTTGTAGCCACAACAGCCCCCTCCCCAAATCCCTCCAAATGCAACAATGCACAAGTCCCTTAATTTCAATAGCTTGAAATTTAGACACTTCCTTTTTGGTCATAGTTCCAGTGGGGTAATGGTGTGAGTGCTTGTTTTTACTGTATTTCTGGTAAAACTAGAGAGATTGATTGACATAGTTGCAGTATATCGTGGTTATAAGGCCAGAATCTGTTGTACAGACCAGTTCTCAAGAAAACAGCTAGATGAAATATTTAGGGGGTTCAGAGACAATCAGAGAATAGAGGAAACCATGTTGGTAAAATGTTGATAATTGTTGAAGTTGAATACTGGGTTTATGGGATTCATTATACTATTCTTTCTACTTTTATATGTGCTTGAAATCCATATTAAAATATTTTTTTAAGGAAGGACAACTAGTTGAACAAGTGAGAGTTTAGCACAGTTTCTTAGAAAACATCTCAAAGTAAATGAGCTGCTGATACTGAATCATTACTAGGTTAGTAGTATATTTAGTCCTATCCTGTCTTTGACCTCTTGTTTGTGAGATATCAGGATGCTAGCTAACATTATGCAGAATTCTGTGCTTGGTGGCCCAGGAATTGTAATGTCCTGGTAACAAGTGCCTATGGCCCTGGTCCTTCCCTGTTTCCTAGCCCAGGTATGCTTTCTGGTGATAAATGGCAGAACTGGACCTGAGAGGAAATTGAGGCAGCTGGGGAGGTGGGGAAAGAGTCTAGAATTCAACTGGGATATTCTCGTTGTAGCCCAAAGTCTTTAGATTAATGGAAGATCCTGAAGGTATGGATATTCATTTATTCACTCATCCGTTCCACAAATGTATGGTGAATATCTACCACAGTTTAGGTACTTTTCTAGTACCTAGGGTAGAATAGGGAATAAAGCAAAGTTCCAGGACTTCAGGAGTTCACTTGTTGGGTAGTGGACGAGGGAAAGATGTACAATAAACTAATAAACAAGAAAAGTATATATTGAGAAAATTAAGTAGAGAAAGGCAATAGTACCAGGAGTCAGGATATTAAATTTTAAAAAAGGTCTCACTGAAAAAGTAGCATCTGAGCAAAGATCAGAATGAAGTTAAGAGGTAAGCTGAGCATGTGTGTGGTGGAAATGTATTCCAGTCAGTGGGAACAAAAAGTGCAAAGGTCCTGAGGCAGGAGTATGCCTTGTATATTTGAAAAGCATGAGGATTGCAGCCAGTATGACTCAGTAGAGTGAGAGACAGGAAACATAGCAGGAGATGTGGGAATGGAAATGGATTAGTAGCAGACCATGTTTGGCCTTACAGGCCACTGGATTTTACTGTGAGTTGTGAGATGGGAGCCCTTGGAGGGTTCTAGGCAGATAAGTGACATGATCTGACATAAAGAATCATTCTGGCTGCTATGTTGAGAACGTGGGGGCTAAGAGTAGAAGAAGGGAATCTGGTTAGGAGGCTACTGGAATAGTCCAGGGAAATGAAGTTGGTGGCTTGGACCCAAAGTAAAGCAGTGGAGAAGTTAAAAAGAAGAAGTGGTTGGATTGTGGATATATTTTGGAAGAGTCGGAGTCCACCGGATTTGCTGATAGATCGGGTGTGGCATATGAAAGAAAAAGAAGTTGAGGGTGGCTCCCTCATTTTTGGCCTGAACAACTAAAGGATAGAATTCCCATTTACTACAATCATGGCTGGGTGAGGGTCAGGTTATGAGAAGAAGAAAATAAGGAATTCACTTTTGAATAAGTCAAGTTTGAGATGTTTTTTGGATATGGCAATATTGATAACTAAGCAGCTGAATTTACAACTGTGTTAGACACGAGTAAATTTCTGCTCTGCTGGGAACCTAAAGGACACTATTACTATTACTGGGCAAGAGACAAAAGAATATGGTGGGGAAAACATTGGTGATTCGGGTATAAGGCCTACCTCTTCTCCCATGGAGCTGTGTGATCCCTTGAGACTCCTAGCATCTCTGGGCCTCTATATTTTTATATGTAAAGTGACTGCTTTAGTCTAGAAACAAGCTGTCTTCTCAGCCCCTCCCATTATGAGAGTCCATGAATTAGTGCTTAAGTAAAGAAGATACATCTGTATATCTGAGAGCATTTTGGAAACTGCTGAGCTCTACATGAGGTAGTGGCATTGGTGGTAAGATCTCCCCTTCCTTCCTTCCTTCCTTCCTTCCTTCCTTCCTTCCTTCCCTCCTTCCCTGCATCCCTCCCTCCCTCCTTCCCTCCTTCTTTCCCTTAATTAATATGCAGTGAGTGCCTGCCATGTGCTGGGTACTAAGCTGGACACAGATTTGATGGCAGAGAAGGTGCATTCTTGCCTTCATGGAACACTATGGATGAGTGAGCTACCTGGGGGGTAGCTTTGGTGCCAATTGCAGACGGAACGGGCTGGAGTCTGTTGGTCTGATGTGACATTAAGCAAGGAAACTTTGTTCTTAACCTGGGTCTAGGAGAAAACAGTGAACATGGATGTTAGAGAAGAGGCAATGTGGTATTCCAAGTGAGGAAAAAGTGGTCATCCTACCTGGGTTGCGGGAAGAGTTGGGTGGTGAGACTCAGTTCTTTCTCTTCTTCATTCTTTCATTCAACATCTACTCCTCTGCTAGGAACTTCTCTTAAGGAGCTCATAGTTCTGTAGTAGGTGAAAGGTTTCAAATCCAGTCTCAGGAGTTTCAATAAATTGAGTTCACAATAAGTGGAGCTGGTTTAGGGTTCAAATTTGAGTTGAAGAACTCAATTTTGTGACATACTAGTATTTATTATCACTTAGTATCTGTGGGTACTATGTGTTAGGTGCTGGTTAAGCTAAAATGCATGCTTTCCAGGAACTTAAATTATAAACAGTATTAACACAAAGTAGGAGTGTGTTATTTTCTCCCCAAAAGCGTTAAGTTTAAGGGAAACACTGTGGCAGAGTAATCCTCTCACTGCATCTGTGTTTATCCTTGTGTCATTTAGTTTTCTATATATTATAAGGAGAGTCTCTGACCAGCTAAAGAAGAGTAATTGAGATACAGATTTAAATACATCTGAAGCCATTCTTTAACTAGTGGTCTTAAACTACAACAAAACCTCAGACACCTCTTGCCCTGGACACTGTCAATAAAGCTATAGAAATGTGTTCATGTCCTCACAAATGCTATGTGCTTTTGTTTTGCTGATGAACGTGCAGGGCCTACACAGGCACCTGACTTATAGTTCAGAATCAGAAAGATCTGTATGATGTTGGATGCAACATTCAAATCCTCACAGCATGTTAGCTGTCACAGCTGAAGTTAGAGTGCGTCTTCTAGTGCCTCCCGGTTAACACACCCCACACTTGCCTTCAGTAAATGATTCATCTCTGAGAAGCCCAGATACAACTTGTTAGCCTAGGAATGTTTCTCACTACATAACTCTTCATTTGTTAGTCCCTGCTGCTGTAGGATAGTTGATAGAGCATGAGAACCACGCATTACAGATAAGAACCAAGGAATTGGGGGGCTCCTTGAGATTGTAGAACTGACCTGAGACTTAGATGTAGAGGATGTGGCCATGGTACCTAAGACCAGAATTCTCTCTACCTGAGATCATCCTCTTTACCTAGAAAGTACTGTCCCAAGGCTATAGAAACAGCGAAAGAAGAGGGTACCCACAGCTTAGTCGCCACTCTAGCTGTCCACCCTCCCCCGCCCACCCCCCCAACCAGTCTGTGGACACACATGTTGAAGTCAGCATATCCTCAGGTCCTATATAGATTTGCTATTGCTTTATGCTCAGTTTGATCAGCTTTCCCTGTGCTGCTCCAGAATGGCATCCATGAATTATAAAGCTAAATTTTTTGATGTGGTTTTGCTGCAAACCTGTAACATAATGGAATCTATCTGATTAGCACTGGAGTAGCCAGACCTCACAGAGAATCATAAATAGACCTATAGCCAACAAAGTGCAAAGCATGTTTTTAGACTGTCTTCTTTTATTCATTTATTTTTATTTACTTTACATACATTCACAAGGCTTAAATTTGTTTTTTAAATATAAGGTTTACAGTGAAAAGTCACTCTTCCATCTCTTTCAGTTATCCTTTCCCAAGCAACCCTAGTTAGTAATTTCTTAACTATCTTTACACAGTTGTTGTTTTTTTAAATGCCCATGGCAGCATACAAAAGGCACTTTGTTTTATACCTTGCCATTTTTATTTAATATATTTTGGAGAGTTTTCCATGTCAATATGTAAGGAGCTTCCTCATTTATTTATGTCTACATTATGCAAGTTCTATATTGATAGACATTTATGCTATTTCTAATTTTTTGCTATTATTACATACAGGGATTTAATGAATAACCTTGGATATGTACCATGTTTCACATACGTATGTCTACCCATAGGCTAGACATGAAATTGCTGGATCAGATGGTATGTACATTGGTAGTTTTTATTGATATTTCAAAATTGCCCTACACAGAGCTTGTGCCAATGTGTACTTTCATGAACAATGTAAGACTATACCTGTTTCCCTACAACATCATGGACGTTGCTTTGAGTTAAGGAAATCTAGATTACCTAGAGATCAAGGTAGGATACTGAATCATGGAGCCCCACATGACACTATTCCACAAGACACAAAAAGCACAATAGCCCAATTTAAAGAATACTACATTTAAAATATATGTAAAAGAGGTAACTAGACCTCTGGTGGTTATAAGCAAAGAAAGGAAGAAAAATCCTAGAGGAAGAAGTTACCTACCTCAAGACTGGCATGAATTAGAGGAGGAATAGGTATCTTTCTTTGCAGGCTCTAGGAGGGTTGAGGTGCAGGTAGTAATAAGAAGGCTGTGGGGAGAATAAAGGAAAACCCCACGAGAGAGAAGCTGGTAGCCAAGCAAACAGGTTTAGTGTCCAATGATGAACTACCTCTCAGCACAGTGCTGGTAGCTTTTCATTATAGTGACTTTATTTGTTAAAATATATATACCTCTCCTTTTAGCACCAATGTTCATTTCTTTTTTTGGCCTCTTCTGCCCTCTTCTCACTTGGAGTTAGGTTTCTTACAAGCTGGAACTGGATAAATGTTCAACCTTATGACTTTTCCACTCAGAGCTAATTTGTTAGCCCCCCTCCATTAATCTAGACCAGGGGTGGCGAACCTTTTGGCGATTGAGTGCCAAAGTTTATGAAATAAGAGTATACTTGCTCGACTCGCGTGCCAACCCATCGAGTGAGATAGAGGTATCGATTATTTTTATGTCTATAAGAGCATAAACAATAATTTTTTAAATGGTATTCACAGCTCCGCGTGCCGAAATAATTGCTCCGCGTGCCATAGGTTCGCCACCTCCGATCTAGACAGTCTTCATGGTTCTTGTCTAAAACATTTAAACAAGTATCTTCGTGCAAGTAGCTCTTGTTTTCTGTGAATTCTCTTTTTGTGGGATGAATTATGAAAACGAGGTTCTTAGATCTTAGATGCTGAACCTCTCCCAGTGGGGTTAAGCACTGACAGATGGTTCTCTGGAGAGCCTGGAGCAATCTCTAGTGCTGTCAGCAGTGTACTCTTGTGCCTGCATTCTGGCTTTGCCAACATCAGAGATTGGATTTTTAAAATTATTATCAATAGACTATTTCTGAGAGCAGTTTTAGGTTTACAGAAACACTGAACAAAGTACATAGTGTACCTATATACTACCTCCAGTTCCCAGTTTCCCCCTATTACTGTAGGCACACCTCGGAGATAACTTCATGTTTGGTTCCAGACCACTGTAATTAAGCAAATATCACAGTAAAGTGAGTCACACAAATTTTTTGGTTTCCCTGTGCATAAAAAGTTATGTTTATACCATACTGTAGTCAGTATAGTGTGTAATAGCATTATGTCTGAAAAAAAAACAACAACCTTTGCTGCTAAAAAATACTAGCCATCATCTGAGCCTTCAGCAAGTCATAATCTTTTTGCTGGTGGAGGGTCTTGCCTTGATGTTCATGGCTGCTGATAGATCAGGAGGGTGGTTGCTGAAGACTGGGGTGGCTGTGGCTCTTTCTTAAGACAATTAAGTTTGCCACATTGATTGACTTTCTTTCATGAACAATTTCTCTGTAGCATGTGATGTTTGATAGCATTTTATCCACAGTAGAACGTTCAGAATTGGAGACAGTCTTCTCAAACCATGCTGCTGCTTTATCAACAAAGTTTATGTAATATTCTAAATCCTTTATCATTTTAACTATCTTCACAGCATCTTTACCAGTACATTTCATCTCAACAAACCACCTTCTTTACTCAGAAGAAGCAACTCCTCATTTATTAAAGTTCTATCATGAGATTACAGCAATTCAATCACATTTTTATTCTCCACTTCTAGTTCTCATGCTGTTTCCACCACATCTGCAGTTACTTCCACTGAAGTCCTGAACCCTTCAAAGTCACCCCTGAGGGTTGGGATTAATTTCCAAACACATGTTAATGTTCACTCAGTAAGTTGCCAGAAACCGTCAATAATGCATTGATGCATTATTAACTAAAATCTATAGATTACGTTATGGTTCACTCAGTTGTACATTCTTTGGATTTTGACAAATGAATTATGTCAGGTATCCAACATTACAGTATCATACAGAATAGTTTTACTGCCATAAAAATGCCTGTGATCCTCCTGTTCATCCCTCCTCCCTTCCCCTGCACCCCTGGCAACCACTGATATTTTTATAGTCTGTAGTTTTGCCTTATTCAGAATACCATATAGTTTAACTCATACTGTATATATAGCCTTTTCAGAGTGACTTCTTAGTAAAATGTGCATTTAACGTTTCTCCAAGTCTTTTTGTGACTTAATAGCTCATTTCTTTTTGTCACTGAATAATGTTTTATTATATGAATCAATCTTTTCCAACCTGCAGCCTGCAAGCCGCATGTGGCCCATAATGGCTTTGAATGTGGCCCAACACAAATTTGTAAACTGTCTTAAACATCATGAGATTTTGGGGGGATTTCTTTTTTTTTTTTTTTTTCTTAGCTCATTAGCTATCGTTAGTGTATACTTGCCAGTATAGTGTATTTTATGTGTGGCCCAAAAAAATTCCTCCAATGTGCCCCAGGGAAGCCAAAAGTTTGGACAACCCCCTGGTATAGATGTACC
Organism: Craseonycteris thonglongyai; assembly: GCA_004027555.1. NCBI lineage: Eukaryota > Metazoa > Chordata > Mammalia > Chiroptera > Craseonycteridae > Craseonycteris > Craseonycteris thonglongyai. The sequence goes on from PVKE010001359.1 coordinate 93,422, forward strand.
ACAGTTTGTTTATTGAAGATCATGTTGGTTGCTTCCCATTTTTGGCAATTATAAATAAAGCTTCTGTAAACATAAGTTTTCAACTCATTTTGGTAAATACCTAAGTGTAAAATTGTTGGATCATTTGGTAAGAGTATGGTTAGCTTTATAAGAAACTGCCAAACTATCTTCCAAAGTACGGTACCTTTTTGCTGTATTGTTTTGCATTCCCACAAGCAGTGGATGAGAGTTCCAGTTCCTCCATATACTTGCCAGCATTTAGTGTTGTTAATGTTCTGGATTTTGGCTATTCTAATAGGTGATATAGTTGTATCTCATTGCCTATTGGATGTTAATACTTTTACTTTGGTTTATGGTAATTTGATAAGTATAATATTATGATTATTCTTGTTCTTTAGTTACTGAGGATTAATCTTTTTCTGTACTGTTTATTTACTATTACTGTTTTTTTGCTTTTGAATTCATATTGTAGCCTTATTTGTCCAGTGGGAATTTGATATTGTTCTCAGAGGTTTATATGTATCTGCATGTATTTTTTTCACTGAGTTTTTTAAAATTGTGACAAAATACACATAAAATAAAATTTACCATCTTAACCATTTTTAAGTTTACAGTTAAGTTGCATGTGATTTTCTTTAATATTTCCCCTAATGTTATTTTTTTCTAAAACCAACACTTTTTTTTTATTGTTTGAGAGAAACTAAGAGAGAGAAGGGGGAGGGCACAGAGCAGTCTCCATAGTTGTACATCATTAGTTATGACATGGTTTCATTCCACACATGTAGGTGTGGGGATGCATGGGGTGGGCACCAAACCAGTGGCCGCCTACATGGGAGGCAAGAACTTTTGCAGTTGAGCCATCCCAGTGGTTACCAGTTGCTATGCAGTTCAGCATATAGGTTTGTATGGGCCAGGGCTGGGATTCAATCCCGACCTCGAAGTTGCACGGCAAGCACTCAACCTGTTGAGCTACCCCAGCATCCCCAAAAACCAACACTTCTTTTGACTTGATATTCTCTTCCTAGTTGGGATCTGGATATTGTTCCATTTTGATGAAATTTATTAAATTAATTTAAACTTTTTTTTTTTTTGTCCCAGGGTGATGTTTCTAAATAACTATGCTGATCCAGGCCCTCCCTCCTGATGCTGATGAAATGTTTCATTTTCAAATAGCCCTTCTTAAGCCAGTGGTAACCCCAAGCTGAATTCCAGAAACAGTTCAGACGTAACTTCATCATATCTGTACTGATTTGCTTGTTGGTATAAAGTACCTTAAGATAATCCTTCCAAAATGCCTTTATTCTGGATTTTTCTTTTCATGGACAAAAGGTGGCTTTGAAACTCAGCCATGATTGGGTGTTTGTAAACTAAGGTGTTAAAATTCACTTAAACATATGGCTGAAAATTAGATTTTTAAGTTACCTGTTTTCGTTTAAATGAATTCTGTTCTGTAGTAAATGAGTCTGCATTTCACTGCCCTTTTGAAATTGAAAATAATTTACTTTACCTAATTACTCCTTTTTCTGTGAGTAATTCAGATCTAAAAAAATGTAGTAGCCAAATAGGAACCATAGTAAAAAGTAATTTGCTTCTAATACCAGCATGCCTTTTGGAAAGAGATGTTTAGCTGGTTTTAAATGTGTGTCATGTTACTGCAAGTTTCTATTATTAATTTCCTGTTTTCTCTTTAGTGTTTGGAAACCCATAGAACCAAGCCTGTTTATTAGAGGGTTTTGTGTGTACATTGAAGTGTTGTTTTTTTTCTAATAACAAATACTGAATCATTTTACTACAGTTCTTTCAATCTGATTCTAATTTGCCAACTTGACTGTCTCAGCCTTCATGTCTCCCAACCTAATATCACTTTGTCCTGAGTAGGCTTCTGTATTTCCAAATGAGGCATTTTCTGAGTAAAAATTAAGTCATATTTTCGTCCAAAGTTGAACATTCTTCTCTTTCCAAACAAATGTTATTGTTGTTGTTGTTGTTGTTTGGCTTCTAAATACAATTTACCTCCAGGTTGGCAGAGAACAGAATCCTTGTTCCAAATGTCCAGGGAGTTCTGGTTGGCAGAAAATGATGGAATAGTGAACAGGTGCCCGTAGTCATGGAGAAGCCCAGCTTGGTTGTGGACCAGATTATGTCTGAACCATGACAAAGTGGATAAACATACTACACACTACTCTTTGGTTTCCCATCTTTCATAGCCCTAATTTTTCTGCTTTGAGGAGGCAATTTAAGCACATCTTGTGTCAGAGAGAGACCAAAAGACCCAAAGTATCTAAAAACTTTTTCTAAATGTTATCTCTCCCCGATAATTATAATTTGTTTTAACATTAGGAAACACATTTATATATTATGAAGTCATAGGGCTATTTCCTGCATCAGAGCTAAAAGTATGTTAAGTTCATTTTAAAATTCAACAAACAAATGGGACCTGCTTCTAATTCTGGGAGAGTCAGCAGCCTTCCCTTTTCATTCCTACCTTTTTTCATGGCTCTTATCCACCCCACCCAGTCTGTCTCACTGGGGACCTGGTAAACCTTGTACTCTCCATGGAGAAAACAGTGCAGCTGCCCCTCCTCCCCTCTGCCCTTTCTCAGAGGGCCACGGGAGA
>PVKE010001360.1:0-102497 GCA_004027555.1 Craseonycteris thonglongyai
GATCGAATCCCGGCTCCGGCCCAGGCAGGACCCACGTGCTGAACTGGGGAGTTCCCACAGTTCGGTTCTCTAACTGTCTCTGTCTCTGTCTCTCTCTCTATCTGTCAAAAAGTAAAATAGAAATAACTATGCACTGAAGACAAAAAGATAATTTCTCTCTATAAATGTGAAAAGATAAAAAAATAAAATAAAAAAAAAATACAAAAACCTCTTTAAGGGTCATCTGAAGTCACAGGGGAACAGAAGCCTTCTAGAACACCGAGGCCAGGCAGCACCCAGCTGCGGTGGCACCACCAGAAGCCCCTGGCACAGCCCACTGCTCAGCAGCTAGCCTGGCAGACCTGCAGGCCATACAGATTCCAGTATCTCCTTGGAATTCTGCGGGTGCCATTCATGACAGTGCCCAGGAGTCCTGGGGACAAAGTGAATGAGTTTCCGTGGGGAAGTCGAAGGCTTTCACTATGGCAAAGGGGCCCCTGCCCTCCCAGACTGGCCGGTCTCCTGCAAAACCACTGATGTTCAGGCCTGCGGGCCTGAGAGGCTGGCTCTAAGAAGCTGGAAAAAGCTAGGGAGCACTCAGGGTCCCATCTCTCCTGTCAGTTGGCTGTCCTTCAGAGCTACAGTGAAAGAGTTTGGACAAAAGCATCAGGAACCTCCACTGGAAAGAAAACCCTACCAGGAGCAAGGATGGATTAATTAAGGAGGCTACAAATTTCCTTCCCTGGATGGCTTTAGAGACCGGGCAAAGGGAAAGATACGAATCTCCCTGAGCATTTATGACCTGCCAAAGTTTACATAAGTGACTTCACTTACCATATAAACATGTTTATCTTAAATAAATACCCACAAAGTAGAGTACACCGGACAAAAACCAAGTCTCCCCTTAGCTCCAATCTTATTCTCCTTCTCAGAGAAAAGTGCAGGGAGTTATTGACAGTGAGGTGTGCAGCCTTCTTTGATTTTATCTTCTCGAATTCTGTGAGAAAATAATAAGGCCCATTTGTAACAGTCAAGGGTCATGACCTCTAAGAGGGCTCTCCTAATTGCTAGCTCTCCTTACTAGGTGGAACAGGCCACTACCTCTTTCCTCCCCATTGTGTGCATGTGCGCAGAACTTCTGTCTTAGCAAGTACGGTGCTTGATTGCCTTTCTTTACTTAGCTCTACGCTTTCTCAAGAAAAGATTCTATTTTATTTACTTAATTCCCCCGTGCCCAGTATAGTGCTGGGTCCTTAAACAGACTTCATCAAACGTTTAAGGAATGAGTAAACTGAGGCTCAGAAAACTTTGGTAACTTCAGTAAAACACAAACATGGGTCTTTCTGTTCCATGCCCTTTCCACCATAACATGCTGCCTCCTAGGTTCTCCTAGTGTGGAGGTGGTTTAGACAGATATGACCAGCTCTTAAGGAAGTTCCCAGCACTAGCCTTTGTAACAAGCCCCAAGGTCCAACAGGGAAAGAAACTGCATCACAGATCACTGGCACATACCTGAAAGTGCCAGGGGCTCAGGAAACGAGACTGGGAGAGGGTGGTAGGCCTTCCTTTAAACCCTCACCTCTCCCATCCTCCCAGATCCTTAAAAGCGCAGGGAAGCAGTGCTTTCTGGGTAAGGTTCCAGGGAATGCCAGCTCTTCTGGCTGTTGGCAGTAGGAAGACAATTGCATTTTGGCCAGGGGTTAGCCCAGTGGGCTTTTCTGAGCTCAGCAGAAACATTCTACATTCCCAAACAATCTACTTGGGCCCCACGAAGGATCCACTGAGGATGCAAACAGAAGGGACCGGCTCTCCTTTCTCCCAGATCCGAGTCCCCACCAGCCTCTATACCCCATCTCAGGGGGCACTGACCTTCCCACCCAGACTCACACAACTGGACCAAGGAATTTTGACTCAACTGGGGTTTGAAGACCTTCATCTTTACCGATACCTCCCTCAATCTCACCAGACTCAGGAAACTCTTTGACTTTACAAAATTTAAGAGTAATTGACACAAACATCTTCCCCAAAGAGCCAAGGAAAGAACTTAGCAAGCTCCCCCAAAACTTGGCAGTCACACTTGATCCTTCCTTCCCTCCTTTCCTCACACCAGTTGGTCACCAAGACTCCAGAGCCTACCCCACTTGCTCACCTCTGACACCTCTCTCCATCTCCAATGCCTGGCCTCCCCCTGGTGGGCCCAAGTCCCGGCCTCCACTCATTCCACTCGGGCTACTGCAATTGCTCCCTCACGGGTCCACCCACAGCTACCCTTGCTACACCCAAAAGCCTTCTCCATAGGCAGTCAGAGAGATTTTCTAAAGTTTGTTCCTGGTAAACTGCTACAGTGCCCTTAGGTTCAAATGTCCATTGCCTAGCATGACTCACAAAGGCCTTCGTGACCTGGCCCCTCCTTGCTTCTCCTGCTGCCCCTCTCAATCCTGTCCCCAAACACTGTCCCCCAGCCTTATTTCCCAAGTGTGTCATTCTCTCTCCAACCTCTAGGCCTTGACATGCGTCTAGTACTGCCACTTCCTTCCTCCTGCCTCTGCTATCCTCATCTCCAACCCAGATGTCAGCTCTCTCCGACTCATTCCAAAGACCATACTTGAAGTCCCTCTTCAGTGCTCCCTAGGGCCCTGTACTGGCCCCCGTCATTGAGCTTCTTAAATGACATTGTCATTGTCTGCTACTTGACCATCTCTCCCACTAGAATATGAGTTCCTTGGGGCTGGGGTTATATGCTGCTCACTGCTGCATCCCAGGACCTAGCATCCAGTAAGTGCTCAGCAAATGTTTAACAGATAGATGAGTAGAAGTCTAGATGGTGAAAGGACTGCTTCTCTCAGTCCTGCTGAATGGTTTCTTTTTTTCTTTTTTAAAGATTTATTTTATTGTTTTTTGACAGAAAGACAGAGACAGAGAGAAGGGGGAAGGCCCAGAGCAGTCTCCATAGTTGTACGTCATCAGTTTTCAACATGGTTTCATTACACACAGGTGGGTGGGGGCTGTCCAGGGTGGGAACCCCGCCCAGGGCCGCCCACATGGGAAGCACACCTCAGTTCAGCATATGGGTCCGCACGGGCCTGGGCATGGACTGGACTCGATCCTCAGTCCCCGGGGCTGCAAAGCAAGCACTTAACCTGTTGGGCTATTCTGGCTCCCCCACTGCTAAGTGATTTCTATCGGGCCCCAAGTCTATCCTGCTTCTATGGCTTACACCTGTTCCAAGTGGAGCCTTATCTAGCAGCTACAGGGACACATGAACAAGGTATGAGCCAAGCATTCGGGACACACACCATGTGAGAAGGAAACCCAAGGGGCTGTCTCTTTGTGGGGCCATCTGAACAGGCCATGGACAGGAGCCACGGGACCAGCCCCATCTGTATGGAGAAAGAGAACAGACGGCTAGCCAGTCCCCTCAGGGCTCCCTGGGGACAGACAATATGTGGACACAGTTGATGGATGGCTTGATGGGCAGGGTGGCTGCCAGAGCTGTCCCTGTGGGGCTAGAGTTGTTAGGGTACCCCACCCGGGAGTCTGGAGGAGGCGGGAAGCCTCTTTTCTTGGCCTGGAGCTGAGATTAGAACTGCTGCCAAGAAAATAAGCAGGAGTAGGAGTGGGAAGAAGAGGAGGAGACAGAGGACGAGGGCTGCAGCTCCCCCACACCAGTTCCACAGTCTGCCCCAGAAAGCGGGAGTGCTGGGCTCACTCTGCTCCTCTTGGCTGTGGCACGAGTCCCCATCATCCACCCAGGGAAGAAAAGCTCGGGGCTTCTCTCAGCCCTGTGCTTCTTGTCCTGTCGGATGGCTCTAGGAGACTCAAAAGATGGGGCTTTCTACTGTGTCCCTTGCCAGATCCCCCAGGTGGGGAAAGCAGTCCTTGGGACACCGCTAGAACAAGCCAGTATTTCTGGGATACTAATTGTAAGGTATCACCACCAGGGACTCCAAAGCTACACCACCCATTTCCCCAGAGATGGGGTAGCAGCAGCTAGTTGGGAAAGAGAGTGGCTGGGAAATATGAGATGCCAGGATGATCCCTGTGTTAGAGAAGGAAAATGAAATAGCACCTGTGATGCCAGGCCCTGAGCCCCCACAGAGGCCTATGCAATGGTTCAGCAGGGAGCTGGCCACAGTCCCCCGGGGGATTTACTCTGTAAGAAAAAGAAAATTCCATCTGCTGAAAGTCATGTTAGCCTGGGAGAAAGCAGACAGGCATGGCCACATGGTATGGTCTTTGGTTCTGAGATAAAGACCACTTCCTGGGATGCTGGGAGAGCTAAGCAGGTTGAATGCTTGCCTTGCAACCACAAGGTCTGGGGATCGAGTCCCTGCCCAGGCTCGGGCCCGTGCAAACCCATACACTGAACTGCAGTGCGACTGGTAACCACTGGGATGACTCGGTGGTGAAGGTCTCACTTCCCATGTAGGAAGCCCCCAGTTCGGTTCCCACCCCATACAGCCCCACATCCACCTGTGTGGAATGAAACTATGTCACAACTAATGACGTACAACTATGGGGACTGCTCTGGGCCCTGCCCGCTTCTCTCTCCCTCTCTCGCCTTCTCTCAAATAATAAAATAAATCTTAAACAAACAACAAACAAAAAACCCTTCCTCTAAACTGGTTCCTCACATTTAGTCTAGCCTGGTGGCTAACACAGCGTAGGTGCTCAATGTGATACAGGAATAAATGTGTCCAGGTCCTTCCCGGACTCCACAACAGGCTCCCTCCCACTCACTACCCCTTCCTAATTAGCAGAGCTGCCTGACCCCACCAGCCCCTGGGCACAGGAAGCTCTGGAACCCAATCCCAGTGCTTCCTGCCAGAGTCTGACCCTGCTGTTCCCAGGCCCTCCAGGCCCGATAATGCTGCCAGGCTGAGCAGCCATCTGAGCAGCCACTTCCCCTCCCAGGGAGAAAGCTAGGACCAGGACTCGGACCGCTTCCTTAGCATTTCCTCCCACTTCAGACTTGAACACATCTGGCTGCTCCCTTAGTGTTGAAAGGTCCTCACCAGGCTGTGCCCTGGTCAGGTGCAGAGACCAGATCTGGACAGTCCTAAAAGGCACAGCTGGGAGAGAGGGATGGCCAGAGGCCACTTTGTCCTTCATGGGCTATCTCCTGGCAAAACATTCCAAACTGATACACAGCTACCCTATCAAATTACTTCTGGGGTTAGAGATCTCCTTCCCCCTAAAGACCATCTTTTCAGGAGTTAAATTGTGTTGGTTCTTGATCAAGAAACAGAGAGCTGCTAAATCTAATAGACATGTCTAATCTCTTCTGGTCCTATGTCAGCCCCTTCCACTACTGTTTTGTGTGGGCAGGGTAACAGCTGGGGACTCCGGAATAGTCAAGTCATGCTGTCTCTGCAGTCTTAATCCCGTTGCTTTTCCAGGGGTATGGTTTTCTTTCCCCCAGAGGAGGTAGTAAAATTCTTGGAGCTTCAAAACCTACCCTGGTCCCATGTTACTGGGATAAAATCTAAACTCCTACCATGATTTACAGGGTCCTTCACTCCCTGCGTATCTGTGCACCCTTCCCTGGTATTCAACTCCTCACACACTCAGGGGCAAGACGAGGCCTGAGGTCATTGCCCCAGCAGCTGTACTCCCTGATGTTTCAAGACAGCCCTGACTTGAAATAATTTATCTTTTTGTATACCTCTAAGAGCGAAATAACATGGAAATCCTATGTTTTAGTCCAGACTAGTAGTAGTCCAGACACTTTCATATCTAGAAATGACACGTCAGTCTTCATGCCTTACTCTGGGGTTCAGGTAAGATGGTGCCAAAACCCCTAACCTACTTGTGCATCATGAAACTTGTGTAACTGGGTATCACCCCCAGCTGAGGTCGCTCCTCCTCACAGGCCAGGTAAGTAGCCCCTGGAGCTCAAGGAGTGGCCTGGCTTCACCACTCACATACTCATGAGGCTCTAACTGCAGTTCTTGGGTACCCCAAGCATCCCCCTAAGTACCATCTCAGGAGACGCCTCCAAGCCCAGTCCCTGCTCACTCCGAGCTGCCTGGGGACACACTCACATCAGCTGGCTCCCTGCGTGATCCCTCGCCAATCTGCAGCCAGCTCCGGCTCAGCTCGCTGAGCTCCGGGATGGGTTGCACCTTGAGCCGCACTCTGTCCCCGGACTGCCGGATCATGTCCACAATCTCATCCCTGGATTTGCTCTCCACATTGTGCCCATTGATCTCCACCAGACGGTCACCTGGCACCAGCCCCAGGGCCAGGTCCTTGGTGCCTGCACCAGGCTCAGCGAAGTGAACCACTTTCCGACAGACCTGGCCCTCCGGGCCCCGATCCAACACGGTCGTGCGCCGCAGGGAGAAGCCAAAGTCTCCAGTGGGCCTTCGTTGTAGCTCCAGCTCCCGGAGGGCAGGGGGTGGCGGGGACACCACTGGAGGCAAGCGCAGGTCAGCGGGAAACCTTTTTGTCACGAGCTCAGGGACTCGGGACCGGAGCCCTGGGCGAGAAAGGCCGGGGCCAGGATGCTGTAGCAGCTGTCCCTCTAGAGTCCTCACCTCCACCTGAGGGGATGGGGCAGCAGAATGCTCTGAGGGGGTGGAAGTCTCTGAGGCACTGTCATCCCGGCTCCGCTGGGAGAAGGAGAAGCGCTTTACAAGCATCTGTGAGTTCTGCTTGGCCAGGGAGCCGAACTTGGCTGCCCGCTGCAGCACAGAACCCCTGAAGCTGCCTTCCTCACCCTTGAGGTCGTCACTGGAGCTGGCTGTGCTGAGGTGGCCCGAGTCCAGGATGACACTGCCCCTGTTGCTGTCGGAGTCGATGTCAGTCAGCTGCAGGTCGGAGCCGCTGGCCACCTTGATGGGGATGGGGTTCGAGATTTCTAGGCGCGTCTTGGATTCACGCTTGGAGGAGCGGTTCAGGTTGAAAAAGCCGCGTCGAAGGCTCATCTCCTCCAGGCTCCGCAGCTCTGCGGCTGACATCCGCTCCTTCTTCTCCTTTTTCTCTTTCTTCTCCTTCCGCCCGCCATCTTTGTCCTTGTCTTTCTTCATTAGGTTAAACATGGTGGGGAGTGCTGTTCTTAGGGGTAACAGCCCCAGAAGATTATGGGTGCTTAGCACAGGGCCTTTGTACTTGCTGTTGAAGACAGAAACAGACAGAGAGAAAGGTTATTGGAGCAGAGCCTCTTCCCACATCTTCAGTCCAGACATGGCCAACCCCCTCCAGCCCCCCTCACTGCATGCTAGCTCTGTGCCAGGGCCTCTGCTTCACACTGAACTATTTCAGTGAAGCTAAGCCTCAGAACACTGCTATGGGGAGGTCTGCTCTAATGTGACCCCCATATTACAAATAAGGAAACTTGAGGTTTAGATGAGTTTGTAAAATCCCAAACTCCTGTGATCCCTAATAGGCCCAGGCTTAGGTGTGTATGGAGGTGGCATCTGGGAGATGTGACCTCCTGGCAAGAAGCTGCCATCAAGCCAACTTGGGACCTAAGATTCAAACACAAGGGGAAAAAGGAAAGGGACTCTGTGCACCATCTCCTCCCCACAGCCAATGTCCCTGAAGGCAAGAGGCATCACATGTTGATGGGGCTCTTTCTTACGCCTGTTATTCCTAATGCAGCAACCTTAGCCACTGCCTGACAGACGACCTCGAAGAACCAACACTTACGTAATGACTACCTCTTGCCAGTCATAATGTCAGGCACTACACACATACTACTTCATTTGAACTTTGCAGCATCTTTGCAAGTTGGTTATCTCTGCACATAAGAAAACGGGGCTCAGAAAATTAAGTAAACATTAGTTGTCATACAGCTAGTAAGTGGCAACACCAAGATTCAATGGCAAATACTGTTGTCTTTCTAGGACATGGCTGGATACTCTTTAAGTGAAGCAGAGAGGGAAGGAAGGGGAAGTTCCAGACAGAACAGAGGACAGACAGCTGTGAGATAGGGGTGGGATGGGTGGAACCTGCTGGATAAACAGGATCCTGAACAACTCCCAGCCTTGTCTCCAGATCAACACCTAAATATAGAGAGAAGACCCCCCTACGGAGCCAACCTCCTCCCATCCCTATGCACACCTGATTGGGAACAGCCCTGAGAAAAACCCCATGGGAGGTGGGCGGGGAGTTAAGAGAGCCTTTCTTGCTTTAACCAGCAGGGAACAAGAATTCAAAGTAGGCCATAGCACCTAATTAGAAATTAAATGTAACTTTTTCTTTCTCTATAAAGGCCTCCAGCTCTGAGTTCCAGACATAGGACCTACAAGCTTATTCCTTTGAACAACGACCTCTTCAAGGCCATGGAGGCCTCTCCTCTCTGTACACCCAACACCCACCACCAAGCAGGGCCCTCCAGGTTCCATATTCTACTGAGAGGGAACCCAACCAAAGGACAACGCCTGGGAAGGCATCAAGGCCAAGAACGCTCAAGGGCCCTGGTGCACTGGCCAATGGCTCCCCCAATGCCCAACACCCTGACCCATGTGATTCTGAGAGATCCATGTATCCTTGCCAGAGCAGGACTGTTCACAAGAAATACAATTTGGGTCATATATGTAATTAAAAATTTTCTAGCAGTCACATGAAAAAAGATAAAAAGAAACAGATGAAATTAACTTTAACAATATATTTTACTTAATGTATATATATTAAAATTATTGTCATCTCAATATGTAATCTATATAAAAGTACTGTAGACTCTCAGTTAACCAGTACCCATGGGGATTGGTAGATGCCAGATAAATGTCGTTACTGGTTGCTTGAGAGTTACTACTAAAAATAGGCCTAATTTTAGGGGGAAGCCAGGATGGCTCAGTGGCTTGAGCGCTCACTTTGCAGCGCCAGGGACCGAGGATCGAATCCCGGCCCTGGCCTGTGCGGACCCATATGCTGAACTGGGGAGTTCCCCAGTTCAGTTCTCTCTCTGTCTCTGTATCTCTCTCTCTCAAAAACAATAAAAAAAACAATAAAAATAGGCCTAACTAGTACTATACCCTGTACTATTTCCTACTGTACCATAAACTCTGTATTGCCTTCATAATAATACTAAAATATAGTAATTAAAACCAAATTAAGACAAAGATAAACTTAATATAATACAGTTTTATTATAAAAACAGCCTTGTAAATGCAGTGTGCAATTTTAGTTAAATGGCAGTCAATAAACTTTTCAACTTAATCCATTTCCCGTTCACTGGTGGTGCATGTGGCTGCAGTGTTTATCCCAAGATAACTCTCAGATTACAGTTCTAACCTCACCCCCAAAGTTTGCCATGAAATATCACACTTTTATAATTTTCACATCGCTCTAGTATATCCATAGTCTTTGGAAACAAATAACATCATGCTATTTATAGCATTGTTTTTAGTCATGGTATTTCCGTTTACAGAATATGGTAATTTTCAATCTCTGAAAATGTCAAATCCTATAAAATATAGCATTGCTAAGTGTGAAAAAAATTATTAAATACTGATCATCATATACATTTCTGTTACATTAGGATTAGAGACAAATTCTGCTTAGAAATAACTCCAAGAACAGTTTTTATATTTTATTTTCACATTGAAAACCAGTCAAATTTGCTTCAGACTCATAGAGTGTGTTTATATAAAATTAAATGAACACAGCAGTGAGCTGCACTTTTTTTTTCTAAACAGGAAATGGATTAATAAACTTCACTAACATATTTATTTAACTTTAAAAAAAACCAAACCACACACACATAGACACTTAAAATTGTTACAGTAGGGGTAGACTTTACTGGGTAGACCTCACATCAGGATCATCAGGATCTGATGATGTAGGCCAGGATCAGAAGTGGATGTGGATGGTTTTGGATTCACATCAGCAGATGATGCTGTTCTGGCAGCTTTCTTGAAAAATGAATGAATATCAGCTTGCTTTGAGAACCTATGCCTCTCACACAAAGTCAGGTTTTGCATATTGTGCAGCTGCATACCATGCTGAGAAGTGAAGAAGGGTTGCTGTTCTGCAAAAGCTGTTACAGTTTCAAATGCTGCAGTAGTTCTTTGCCAGGATACCTTTTCTACCTCACACCCATTGTCATCACTCTCTTCCTCCTCTGCAACATTCATTTTTCCACGAGTCACAGCAGCTTCTATGATGTCTTCTGTATTAAATGCATGAGTTACTGGAGTAGCTTCATCCACAGCAAACCAGTCATCGAGTTCATCTCAAGAAAAATTCATTTCGTCATTAGCAGAGTCAACTAACTCATAGATTTCATCATAAACTCTGCTACTGGCAGCTGCACTATTGACTGGAAACCCCTCAAAGGTGACAGAGGAGGAGGAGGATTCCACGGACATCACAGCTGGCCACAACTTTCTCCAACATTTCTGTAATATTTCACTTCTCACAGAATCCCAAGCACAACTGACACTGTAGATAGCAACTTTGAAATTATGGGTTTTTTTTCTTAAAGTACACAATTGTCCCATCACACTTAGTAATTTTTCACATGAAGTCATGCCTGCAAAACATTTTTACATTCTGCATCTCTCCCTGATCCACTGGTTAGATCAGAGTTGTGACATCAGCTGGACGATAATATATGACGATGTTGCCATTAACAAGCTCTTCTGCAGGAGGATGTGCATGACAGTTGTCCAGGAGCCACAGAACTTTACTATTCTCTGGTATTCCTTTATCATATATTTTCTTTAACACTGGGCACAAACAAATAATGAAACCAGTTGGAAAAATTTTCTGCATCCATCCAACTGTTACTCTGTGCATGATAATCTACAGGAAGGTTAGTTATGCCTTTAAAGCACCTTGGTTTAGCAACGTTGCCAACTACACACAACTTTACCTCATGTTTTCTTGATGCATTTGCACAATGAGCACAGTTAAATGCTCTTTAGCTTGAACCCATGAGCTACCTTCTCATTACCACCAGCCAAAGTAGAATTAGGCAGACACTTCCACATTAGTCCAATCTTATTTGCATTATAAATTTGCTCTGAGCCATTATCTGCAACCAATTCACTAAACACATCACAAAAGGAAGCTGCAGCCTTAAAATCAGCCACTTTCTGCCCACCAAGTCCAGCATATGGATGCCATGACGAACCTTCAATCAGGTAAGCCAGCTGCTTGAAAATGAACACTAACCTTCAATGTTCATTTTCTCATGGAATTCCCCCACTTTTCCCTGCAACATGGGTCCAGAAACACAACCACCTCAGACCTTTACAGCAAAAACCACTCATACAGAGCCTGATCATGCACTTCCATTTTCAATGTATCAAGAGTATGATGCTTCTCCACATTCTTGTCACTCTCTGACCTAACATGCAACTTCTTTATCTTCTTCTTTTGTTTTTAAGATGTATTTTATTGTTTGAGAGAAGGTGAGGGATGGAGGGAGGGGGAAAGAGAGAGAGAAGGAGGGGGAGGGCCCAGAGCAGTCCCCGCAGATGCACATCATTAGTTATGACATGGTTTCATTCCACACAGGTGGATGTGGGGCCGTGCAGGGCAGGAACTGAACTGGGGGCCTCCAGAATGGGACCCGAGAACACTCACTGCCATCTGGCAGTTACCAGTTGCACTGTAGTCCAGCACATGGGCTTGCATGAGCTGGGGCCAGGACTTGATCCCTAGACCTCATGGTTGCAAGGCAAGCACTCAACCTGCTAGGCTATCCTGGCAATCCCAAAACTCCTTTATCTTCTGAGACTGAGCCTCAATATCATAGATCGTTGATGGACTAATATTAAATTCTCCCATGATTACTGCACGGCTCTCACCTTTCTCAAGCCTCTTGCACATTTCCATCTTCTGCTTAAGGGTAAGCACAGTGGGCTTATACTTACTTGGGACCTGTTTCGGCATACTTGGGGTGGGGTGAGAACATGAAATTTGAATAATGATAGACCATAACCAACTGGTATGTTTACACACAGTAAATTAGTGGGAGCGGAAGACAAATGTACACAAAGGGTGTGGTGCTCAGTGCGCCAAGTTTAAACTTACGCTTCTACTAGAAGTTGATTCTATTTTAATTTTTATTTCAATTATGATTTCGATTTTTTTGCCAGTTGCTTGAGAGTGCCGGTTGCTTGAGTTCCAGTTAACAGAGAGTCTACTGTATTGAGATATTTTACAATCTCTTTTCCACACTGTCTTTGAAATCCAGTACATATTTTATACTTAGAACGTATCTCAATTCAGACTAACCACATTTCAAGTATTCATTAGCCTTATGTGGCTCGTAGCTCTCTGATTGGATACTACAACACTAGAGAAATATTTAGTTGTAGAGGTGAAAATCTGGTCTAGCCATAAGCTCCCTATGGACCTCCCAGGAATCTCTGTCCTCCTCTGACTTCAGTTTTTACATGGTAAAACAAAGTTCCTTCTGAACTTTTTGGTTCTAAATGCTTCATGCATAGTACCGGGAGTAGAAGACAGGAAATCTAGGGCCCGAGAGGTGCAAAGCCAGGGGCGATGTTGGCCAGCTAGGTCTGGACTTACTGGGGGTGAGGGAATGCCTGCCAGCAGGTGTTCTCTCTTCAGGGCTTTACTTTGACCTGGAGAGTCTCTCTCTTCCTGTACCATTGATGGGGTGTGACACTGACCTACCACAGGCCAGGACGTGAGATCTTCAGATGGTCACTGTTCACATTACCCCTCACCCACCACTGCTTACACTGTCTTAAAGGGCTGGTTTGGAAGATGGCTCCAGGGGCACCTATGGGGAAATGAAGAAAGAAACCCACCTCGGGGTCTGGGAGGGGACAAATGAGTATCTAGGCCTCAGTCCAACCACAGAGAAACAAAATTCCTTCAACGCTGTCCTACCAAGACCCCTTTTGGTCCCCAATTCTCACACTGCAATTCTTACCCAATCCTGGCTCTTTGTGGGGATTAGAGATTTGAGCAGTATCAGCAGAAAACAGGCCCCAGAATTCTAAAGTCTTTGGGCTGAAAAGGTCCCTGAGAAATAAAATAAGTTCATATAAATCTCCATTTCAGAAAAAGCTTGCCTCTCGATGTCCTTGTGACAGACAGAAACAATACTCACAGCAGCAGCACAGGTGACAGAGCTGGCTGGAAGTGTTGGGAGATCTGGCATCTAGGCCTGCCAACAAATTGCCGGGGGACCTTGAACCTGTCATGTTGCTCAAGGTTGGACTGGATGAGCTAGGTCTCTTCTAGCTCTAAAATTCCAAATATCTAAGTCTCTTGTGGACACAGGTTAGTTATTAACTTTATGCCAAAGTCACCCTTCTCATCCCAACCCTGGAGCCTTTGAGGACTGAGTCCATTTTAGACCTTCCCTCATAGCCCCTGTCTTGCCACTGTCCTCTACACAGCTCACAAGGAACCCCTTCCCCACTGTCATACTGACAATCGCCAGGCCTGGCTATGGCCTAGGTTCTCTCCTGTGCCACATGTCTGGAGTTACCAACAGCCTCCTCCTGTAGGGTCAGACCTGCAATGCAGTTGTAGCTGCTGCTCCTCCTGTGCTTCTCAGCACCCAATTCATTGGAGACCAGGGCTCTGTTACCTTTTTGTAGACAATGGACTTTCCAGCATCATCTGTCCTCAGGTCCAAAGTCTCCAGCAGTAATAACATCACCACCTTCCCACTCTCTATGCCAGGCTGCAATTTCTACCCAACTCCCCATCACTTCTTTTCTTCTCCAGCGAAGGTAACCTTATAGTTTTTCTGATCTTCTTCTCTGCCTTCTCCCCTCACTCTACCCCAGGAAGCCTTTCCTAATTATAAGTGGAGGAAAGGTATGTATGCAAATTGGGATATATACATAAAGTAGGGTATGTACCTTATCTTGACCCTACTGTCCTCAAAATGAAAGCAAAGTGCAATTGACTCAGCCAACTCAACTGCTTTTACCAATTTAAGACAGAAAGCATATTGAGGGCAAGGTCTATTCAACTTAAATATGCATCTACCAGTTCACCACCAGGAGAAACAATTTGCATATTCATACAATGGAATACTATTCAGCAACAAAAAAGAAGCAATTACTAATACAAAGAACAGGGATGAAGCTTAAAAACATTGTTGTCAAGTGACAGTAAAAGAAGCTTTGACAAAAGAGTACACACTGGTATGGTACTATTTATATGAAGTTCTAACATCGGCAAAACTAAGCTAGGGTAAAAATAAAATTAGCAGAACAGTGGTTACCTCTGGGAAGTGGAGGTAGGGATGGCCTGAGAAAGGGCATGAGAGAACTTTCTGGGGGTGATCTTCACTTTACATAGCTTGATAAGGGTTTGGATTTACAAGTATATACATTTGTCATATAAGATTTATGCATTTCATTGTGTACACTTCAATATTCACTCGAAAGGAAAAGAGAATTGCAAATAAATATTGAACTCTAGTTAATGATATATATGCTAAAGTATTTGGGGCAAAGTATACTGACATCTGCAATTTACTTTGAGATGCATCAAAAATGTAAGATGGGGGGTGTTGGGATGGCTCAGTGGGTTAAGTGCTCGCTTCGCAGCTCTGAGGTCTGAGGATTGAGTCCCAGTTGTGGCCCAGACCCATGCGGACCCATATGCTGAACTGTGGTGTGCTGCCCATGTGGGGTGGGGTGGAGGGACTAGTTCAGTTCCTGCCGGGGCAAACTTCCATGTAGGAAGCCCCAAGTTTGTCTCTGGTTCGCAGGCAGTGCCTCCCATGCGGGAGGCCCCCAGCCTGGTTCCTGCCCTGTGCGGCTCCATGCCCACCTGTGTGGAATGAAACTGTGTTGAAAAACTAATAACGTACAACTATGGAGATTGCTCTAGGGACTCTCCCTTCTCTCTATGTCTCTGTCTCTATCTCTCTCTGTCAAAAACAGTAATATAAATCTTTAAAAATAAAGGTAAGATGGTTTTATGGATGAATCAAGGGATAAATATTTGATAAAGCAAGGATAGTAAAGTGTTAAAGAATCTAGGAGGTGGGGTTGCTCACTATACAACTCTTTGACTTTCTAAATGTTTGCAGAGCTTTATGAAAAAATATTGAGAAAATATGTACCTATTAGCCACCTATTAAATGTAAGGGATATAAGATAAATAAAACTAATGAAAGTTTAGCTTTCTGATGTCAGGTAACGAAGCTGGTTACAAATCTGAATTAATAGTTATGCTATATTGAGTAAGCATAACTTAAGGCCGCTGTGCCTCTGTTTTCTCCTTTGTAAAATGAAGATAATAATCATACCTATTACATAAGGCACAGGAATTAAATGAAAGATGTATTGTAGGCCCTTTATCCAAAGAAAGCCCTCAAGAATGGCACCCAATAGTAGCAGGGCACATTCTTGACATCTCAATGGGGGGGAGAGGACAGTAAAGTATAGAAATGATTATCAGCACAACTCTGACTAAAATAAGTCTAGCTATAAAAATTTAATGCTGGACAGGACTTTTGCATATGGAAAGTAAAGCCCAAAGAAGAGAAGGCAATCCAATGAGGATATGTCCAAGACGGATCATTGCCTCAAGGCCAGAGGCCCATCCAGTGACAGCCAAGGCTAAGGACGGTCAGTTCATAGATGCAGAAATACAAATGGCCAACAAGCATGAGCAGGCATTTAGCCTCAGTCATGTTCACAGACATGTGAAATAAAAGAGGTAATTATTGTTCCCTTAGCAGCTCAGTGAAAAACTATCAGACCAGGGTTAATATCAATCAATTAGAGGACGGGAAGCAGGTGTTCTCATACATGGTGGTTGGAGTATAAACTGGTATAATGAGGGCAAGTACCTATGAAAATACTTAAATGTATAGATTCTTTGGGCAATTCCTTGTATAGGGCATCTATAGATATATCCATACAATAAACATGGCTAATCTTTGCAGCATTGTTTGTAATAGCAAAATTCTGTCAATATAAATGACCATCACTAGGGGAATAACTAAATTATAGAACTAGGCAGTTATTAAAAAGAATGAGATAGATTTGTGTATACTGACCTGGAAAGATTCTATTCTACATTATTAAGTGAAAAAAGCAAGTGGCCAGATAGTACATAATTTTTACTGAAATTAAAAAAAACTATACACATACATGCGCACACACACACAATATATACCTACACATTATGTATAATATTTGTATATGCATCGAAAAATGTATACTCTGGGGAGGAAACAAGGATTTTAGGAGGGAAAGCAGACTTGTGTTTTATCTGTATCGTTTTAATTTTTTACAATGAGAATATTTAGCTGGTAGGTATGTGTGTGTATTTAAGCCTAGGGGTTTTAGGTAGTGAGAGTGTATGTAATTTTTCTTCTACTTTTCTATACATTCTTTATTTCCTACAGAAAAAAATACTTCAAATATTTATTTAAAATTATATTTATTTAACATAATATATTAAGCTGTAAATATATAATATATAAAAATATATAGGGGGGAGGGAGAGTTGGGGGGAGGTGGGAGTGGACACTGGATATATGGTGATGGAGGGGAGCTGATTCTGGGTGTTGGGCACATAATGCGATGCATAGGTGATGTGATGTGAACTTGTACATCCAGAAACTATCTAATTGTTACCAATCAATGTCCCCCAATAAATGTAACAACAACAATATATATATATATATATATATATATATATATATATATATAAAACAAGCTTTTAAACAATAATCTGGAAAGATCCACTACAAAAATTTATCAGTGGTTTTTTCCCTGTGGAATAGGGGAAAAGGGGGGGAACCCTAGCTTTCCACCTAGTACACTTCCTTCAAATTAAACCTTTTTCAGCATATATTACTTTTGTGATTGTAAAGATTTTTAAAAAAATAAAGAAAAAGAAAAAACGAAGGTTTGACAGTAGCAAGCCATCCATTAAGCGCTAAAGCTGTAAACAGGTTCTGCAATGGTAAGTTCAAGGAATGCATTATCATGCCTTGAAAGTTTCAGGGACTTGGGGGACTTGGTTAAAATAGATCACACTGTTGTCTTGCGGCTTTATGTAGGGACAGATTTAAATGGGTCACCCTGCAGCTGGCAAAGTAGAAACCCCAGGAAATGGAAAGTATAATGTCAGAGTCCCAAGACAAGGGCGCCCAGACTTGGCTACTGTGGGTGGATACTTAAAAGGGTCAGTAGTCCCTGCCACCCCACCCCAGACCACACTCATAAATAAATACAAAGGAAATAGCTTTCCCGAGAGAGCCGGCCTCTCTCGCTTGGCCTCTGACCTCCCTGAGCGGCGGTTTCCTACAGCCTCGAGGCCTTTATTTCAGTGCTGGCCCGCACGGAGGCCTGCAAAAGCCGCCCGGTGGGGTTTGCATGGCACCTGGCCCGGCTTGGCGGACTCAGCCCGAGCGGTGCAGAGTGACGCCCGCCCCGACGCCACCCAGCTTCTTCCCGGCGGGTTCCGCTGAGCTCCGCAGCACTGCCGGGTCACACGGGGCTTATCTGGCTCCAGGCGTGCTCCCTCACTTAGACTGCACGCTTCTCAAGGGGCCGCGCCTGGAACAGGCACCTCAAGCAGCTGGCCGTAGCAGCCGCACGCAGCTCAGAGGCGCCTCCTGCTGCGATACTGGCTCCGCTGGAACGCAGCAATCCCACAGGCCCCAGGAGAAATGGGAGCGGGAGTGCCGCCAGCAGACAGGCCAGGTCCCTAGCTGCTCCTCAAGGTGCACCTCCAAGGTCTCATGCAGAGCCTGCAGCAGCCCACTGGGCACTAAACTCAGCTAACACTACCCACCCCACCCCTACCCCACCTTCTGTGTGACCTTGAGCAAGTCTGTTCCCTCTCTATGCCTCAGCTATTTCAACTATAAAGTCTCCATGGGCCTGAGAGTTCAGACTTGGCTCCAAGTCCTTGCCTTTGCTGGAGAGGGATTCTACTCAATCACAAACTGCAGGTTCTAATCCTGTTCTGCCTCTGGCTTGCTGTGTGACCTTGAGCCCATCATCTAACTAATCTCTGAACATCAGAGAATAATAAAAATAGTCTCTTGTAAATAACAATAGCGTACCTGGCAGAGAGAAAGGGCCCTGGGCCCTGTAAAATCATCAGTCCACAAATTAAACTGCTGCCTGATGGTAAAATATTCTAAATGTCAAAGGGATGTGGATAATTTATAAGCCACACAACTCCTACCTCCAGAGAAAGGGCAAGAAAGTGAAGTGGGGAGAGGAGTGGAGGCTTTCCAAGTTTGCTCCCCACCCTCTGATCCTGCTCCTACCACTGTACCACCCCACCATTTAATTCAGTCCACCTCAGAAAATGGTGATGCAGGCTGAAGTGCAACGAACAGATCTGAAAGTACCCTGAGGCCTGACCCAGAGCAGAACTTCAAAGCTCCATCAAGCCCCCGACCCAAGTCCTGGGGGAACCTGTACATCATGGCACAGAGTGGACTGGGCCCTCTTATCGACTGGGCCCTCTTATCCCTTCAAACCTTTAAACTACCTCAGCTTTACCCAGCATGCTTAGGAGAGGCCTGGAACAAGGCCTGGTGCCCATTGTCACCAACAAGACCCCGCTCACATGGATGCTCTGTTTTCAGTCTGTGGGGTCCACTCAAGGTGAGAGAGGTCTGGCTGGGGACAGACTTCTGCTTTGAAGGCGCAAGAATAGCACCGCTGCCCTGGAGACCTGTGACACACACCAAGTCTGGATCAAGACTTCCTGAGTTCCAACAACTCCCTGCTCCATCCGAGGAGGGTGGATTCTCCCTTTCACATAAGCCCCACCTCTGCCCCACCCAGTCCACCCTCAGGTACCTGTCTCTGCGGAACCTCAGAGTTTTCAGGCCCAACTTCTAAAGACACATGTACCCCTCAGTGAGCAGCCGCAAGCTGGGCCAGTGCAGGGGGCTCCAGGCAATAGGCCAGAGTCAGGAAGTGCACAATCCATGTGAGGGCAGCTGAGGAGAGCCTGGGGTATGGGAGGAAGCCCTCAAGCACACACCCTGGCACCTGAGCCAGACCGGGAAAGAGTAAACAAACTAGATGCTCAGAGCTGCCAGGCACCAAGTCATCAACTGTTCAAAGTTCAAAGCTCCCAAAGGAAGTGACCACCAGTATTCTACCCCTCCCATCCCCACACTACACCCCCATCTGCAACTCTTCACATTACCCTAAACCCCCAGCACAATAGCTTCCCCTACTGTCTTCCTGGAATTGAGGCCCCAACTCCAATGTCCCCAACCCCAAATGCACAAGCACACCTCCACCCAAGGCTATATATAACCAGTCATGACCAGCAACCAGGAAGATGTTTCCTGGAAAGCCCTCATCACAAAAAGTCAGAGAGGAAGCTGTGGAGGTAACAGGACATGGACAAAGAGCCAGCAAGTTCTGTCAGGAAGCCAGCAACCTCAGGAGAGCAACTTTCAATGTCCCCAAATAGAAAATAGCCCCTGAATCAAAAAGGGTGGGGAACCGTAAGCAAAGCTGGGCCCATTGCCATGACAACAGGATACCAACTTGCCCAAGACAAGGGCTCCAGACCTGGCAAGCACACTGGAAGGCAGCTTGAACCTCTAGAGTTAATGTCTTGCTAAGGTGAGCTGGCTCTTTGTGGCCTGGACATCTTTCCCTCCTTTCCAGCAAGGCCAAGTGTACACACTTTGCTCACATTTCGCCACGGGGATTCACCAGGCCGCCTCAGCCACAGACATGGCAGGCACTCAAAAGACAAAACAAACTCATGCAAACCAGCAAACCAGCCCGAGTCATTGGCAAGGTGAAAGGGAGAGAGAGCCCAATTCCACACTTTTGGGGGGCCATCTGAGGGTGGGAAGGCTCTAGGGAGCAGAGTTCCTCCCGGGAAGCATCACCCCAGGTCTCCCTACACCAACACAAACTAGGAGGACACTGTCAAATACATGCCAAACCAGGCAAAAGTAGTACCCCTTAAAACACAAGGCTGCCTTCCCCCACCCCCCAGCCCCAGTTCATTTTGGCTGGCAGCCCTTTCAACTAATCAGCAGGACACATGTGCCTGGCAACAGGGTGACACCCCCACCCCCAAAACAAAGCCCCAATGTGCTGGTGTGTTCTTGTAGGCCTTATCTCAGCCAGGAACGTGACCCACTCCTCACCAGGCCGGGTACCAAGCAGCACCCCAGCAGCACCGGGTGGGGGGCATCTAGCCTGCCCTACGACTTCCTCTTCCCATTGGCGAAACTACTGGCGTGACAGGTTAGCAGGGCGGGGTGTCAGGGCTGCTGTCTCACTCAGAGGCCTGGGGCCGGCAGGCCGACCTTCCCACACACACCGCACCCCTTGGCAGGGAAAGGTGAGGTGAGGAGCCAGTCACAGGGGACAGCCCCGCACGCCCCAATCTCCAAAGCCTTCAATTCACCCGCTCAACGGTCTTCATGTCCCCAGGGGAGGGGGCTTGGGGAAGCGGGGTCTCCATTGTTTAGCCAGCTGTCTAGCAGCTGCTCCTTTGAGAGGGGAGTCCGCTGTCGGCTTGGCAGTGAAAGGGTGCAGGCCGCTGGGAGGGATAAAGGGCTCGGTGGAGGTGCTCGCCTTCCCGGCTGCCTTCCCCAGCCTCAGTGGGTCGGTCTGTCTAGGGGGGGGGGCTGGGCCTGGCCCCGAGAAGCCCCCTAACCCCGAGGCTGCAGTCTCCACCCAGCAGCTCAGGGCCACCGGGGCTCTCCGGAACCCCAAACCTTCCCCAAACTGAAGGCCACCCTGCTCTGCCGCCCCGCGCCCCCCGGAGCTGGCAACAGGGGCCCGAGCTCCCCTCCCCGCCCCCCATGGTCGGCCCCCGCTCCCGGGCGCCGAGCTCCGCGGCGGCGCGGCCAGAAACGGGAGCCGGGAGTCCGGGCCGCTGCTTCCAGGGGACGGGGAGGGAGGAGGAGCCGGCGGGCCCCGCCGCCCGCCCGCCTTCTCAGCCCGAGCCCGCCCCGCCGCCCGGCCAGGCCCGGCCGCCCCGCACTCACCGTGCGCCGGAGCCCGCCCGGCAGGCAGCAGACGCCGAGACCCCGCATGCAGCGGCCCCGGCCGGGTCCCGGCTAGAGCTCCGCGCAGCGCAGAACAGCGCCGCCCCCCGCGGACGCGCGAGCGCAGCCGAGAGGGCGCCCCCTGCTGGCGGCTCCGGGGATAAGCGCCCGGGCACGCCTCCAGAGCGGGCCAGGCGGCACCGGCGCTGACCTGGGGAGAGGCCCGGCCTGGACGTCTTGTCTGCACTGAGCACTGGAGATTGCTGCTTATGCCCAGCACAGGCTCCAGGGTCCTGCTGAAAGTATAGAACAGGTTCTGTCCAAGGTGGGCACTAGACTCAGCTGGCTGTGTCCAGGAAGATGCTGCCCAGGGCAGCGCTGTCCAGAGGAAGCCACTGAGTCTTGCTGGCCACATCTTCCCAGGGTGCCTCTGCAGAGACAGACATAGGGCGCTGCTGGGTGGTGCCAGGTGTCTCAGTCCAAAACAGGCCCTGCCTGTCATGTCCAAAGTGGGACTGGCAGAAGGTACTCCCAAAGGTAGAAACAGGCTTCTGGTGGCTTGGTCTGAGAGCCCTGCCTCAGGTGGAGCTGCCTGAGTGTGTACCAGGGCCCATGGGAATACAACCATAAGTGGCATTCAGTCCCCAAAGGACTCCCAAAATGCCAAGATTCACACCTTTCAGAAGCTCTTTGGAATGAGGTCTGCCCCTGAATTTCTCCTGCCCTCCAAATATCAAATAGGCTGCTCTACCTAGTGAGAAGGAATTCTAGACTTCCTAGGAGGGGCTGGAGTCGTTTAGAGGCCAGGCCTTGAAGATAGGTGCTATGTTGTAAGCTTAGAGAGGAGAGAGCGCGAGAGCGGGCGAGAATGAATGGGAGGGAGCTGGACACTTACTTTCACGGGCAGTGTCCGTACTGAAGTGGGGTACCTCAGAACGTGGAAGAAACTGAGTGGAGTGGCACAGGGAAAAGGTATCATAGACGAAAGCAGCTGCCTCCATAGACAGTACAACCAGGAACTTCTCCAGGCAGGGGTGGCCCAACCTGACAGAACAGGGAAGGCTGGAGGGAGGGAGCTCAGAAGCAAAGCGCTGAGTAAGAGCTTGGAGATCTTGAGGAATAGACCACACCCAGGATGTGCATTGTGGATAAAGGAATACTAATCACATGCAACCAAACTCAATTCAACAGACTTTTACCAAGAGCTGGCTAAATGCCAAGTACATCACCAGGCATGCTGGGGCACACAGAGAAATCATCCATGGAGCTTCTCTTCAGGGAGCTCTCGTGGAGAATGGAGGGTAGAAAGATTCTGAACACATGACATTTGAGTAGCATCTTGGAGGCTAGTTAGGGCAATACCTAACACTATTGCTTCCTAACCACCTACTATGTGCAGGACACTGTCTCTACTCCTCACAACAAACCTGTGAGAGAGACATTACAACTAGGGATTGAGTGCATGGACTCTGAAGGTAAGTCGCCTCGGTTCAAATCCCAGCTCTGTCAAGTGCTAGCTGTGTTACCCTGGGTGATTTACAAAGCTTCTCTGTGCCTTTGTTTACCTGGAACAACTGCATTCCATAGGCAAAAGCAAACAAACAAACAAATCTAGACACAGACCTTATACCCTTCACAAAAACTAAAAATAGGTATATACCTAAATGTAAAACATAATATAGAACTGCTGGAAGATAAACACAAGAGGAAACCCAGATGGCTTTGGGTATGGCAATGATTTTTTTTTTTTTTTTAAGATTTATTTTGGGGGAAGCCAGGATAGATCAGCGGGTTAAGCGCTCACTTTGCAGCCCCGGGAACTGAGGATTGAATCCCAGCCATGGCCCGTGCGGACCCATATGCTGAACTGGGGTGTGCTTCCCATGTAGGAGGCCCCCAGTTTGGTTCTTGCCCCCCGCCCGCCCCCCATCCAGCCCCCGGCTCGAGGGAAGGTGTGCCTCCCATGTGGGAGGCCCCCAGCCCAATTCCTGCCCTGCTTGGGCCTCTGCCCACCTGTGTGGAACAAAACCATGTCAAAAACTGATGACATACAACTATGGAGACTGCTCTGGGCCCTCCCCCTTCTCTCTGTGTCTCTCTCTGTCTCTCACGTTCTCTCAAACAATAAAATAAAGCTTAATAAAAGAAAATTAATGAAAGCATTTTGTACAAATAAATTGGTTTTATAAAATTTGCAATAAATAATATTATATACTTTGTTACTATTTCCAAATAATGTGCTCCAATTCTTTATACAAATAAAAAGCTTTAATAAACATATATTAATATATATCTTTTCAGAGAGCCAGTTTTTAAACATTTACCAACACACCATTGCCTATTGGCATCATGTTTACCACTTTTTTAAAAGATTTATTTTATTGTTTGAGAGAAGGTGTGAAAGAGAGAGTGAGAGAGAGAGAGAGAAGAGAAAGGGCCCAGAGCAGTCTCCACAGTTGTATGTCATTAGTTGAGACATAGTTTCATTCCACGCAGACAGACTGGGGCTGTGTGGGGTGGGAACTGAACTGGAACATCCCATATGGGAGGAGAGAACTTTAGTCACTGACCTGGTGGGCAGGAGTCAGGATTCGATTCCCGGACCTCACGGTTGCAAAGCAAGCACTCAACCCATTGAATTGTCCCAGCATCCCCATGTTTAGCACTCTTCAACTTAAGTTTCTGAGCTAAGAAGGTAGCAAATTTCTCTCCTGCTTTTCTTAAATCCTCATGCCACCTGGTCCCAGGACGGGCAGCCTGGAGTTCCTCAACCAACAGAAAATCTGTCTGAATCTGCCTTCCTTCCAGGAACTGCCTGCACCATGCCAGCATGTTCTTATAGAAATCCTCAGCTCCTGGAGGGTCGACATGATAACCCACTTTTATAGATGAGAAAATTCTGTAAAATGGCAGAACCAGGATTTCAACCTAGGTCTGCTGCCTCCACCTGTGTGCTCTTTGCAATGTGCAGCCTTCCAGAGGGGAGACACATGTGGTTCAGAGGAGGTAGGGCACAGGATAAAGGCCCGTACATCTCTCTCTCTGATCCTGGGGGGTGGGGCAGGGGTGATGCCATTGAACCAGTTCCATGAACAAGGCCTATTCCAGAGCCTTATCCTCCTCCCTATCAGCAAGATAGTCCTTCAGTCAGTTCTAAATCCCTATAGGTCTGTGAACAAGCTAGCCTGAATTTTAGCTATGCACAAGTTTAGGTGACTATGATTTGCTGGTCTTCAGGCCACACCCTGAAAAACCCAATTCTCTTGGATCATTTTTCTATGATACAATTCAGAATTTTCTGACAGAGCCCCTCTCTTTCCAGGGACCCAGGAAACTCCCCAGGTAAATAAATAGCTTTGGAAGACTAAAACTGAGAATGATCTACGTATAGACGTGTGCCCCCTGGTGGTCAGAGATTAGAAGCCAAGAGCTGCAACTGAAAGGCCCCCTGGTCAACAGCACAAATGTGAATTTTTCTTCAATTCTATTCAGCCAGTGTTACTGAGGTGCCACTATGTGCCAGCACTGAGCCTGTGTAACCTATAAAACACAGAAATAAGACTTTGGGGAACAGAATTATTTTTAAAGATTTATTTTATTGTTTCTAACAAAGAGAGAGACAGAGACAGAGAGGGACAGAGAGAAGAGAGAGGGCCCAGAGCAGTCTTCATAGTTGTCCCTCATCAGTTTTCTACAAGGTTTCACTCCACACAGGTGGGCAGGGGCTGCATAGGGTGGGAACTGTGCTGGGCGCCTCCCACCTGGGAGGCACGTCCCGGTGAGAACCAAACTGGGGTCCACATCTCAGTTAAGTGTATGGGTCCCCACTGGCCGGAGCCAGGACTCAATCCTTGGGCTCCAGGGCTACAAAGTGAATGCCCAACCTGCTAAGCCATCCTGGCTTTCCTAAATAATTTTTTTATTGTCTTAGCCAGTTTTATTAGGTTCTTTATTCCTTGCAGACAAACAACTGGTACAATGGGGATGGAGACGTGGGCACATATGGAACTATTAGGGAAATAGAATTAGCAAGATTCAGCCAAAGGTGGGATATGATAGTAAGAAAGATAAATGAGTCAAATTGACTTCCAGATTTCTGGTTTGGATACTGATTGGATGGTGGTGCCATCTCTAAGACAGGGAAAATCAGAGGAAGACCAAGTTGAGGGTAGGGGTGACAGTGGAGATAAGCTGGCTTGTCTATGTGGGGTTTGAGGAATCTTTTGGAAGCTGTCTAACTGAAGATGTTCAGGAAGTAGCTGAATACTCAAAACTAGAGTTGAATAGTGAATAGCGTGCCCAGAATTTATGTCTACCTAGAACCTCAGAATGTAACCTTATATGGAAAATGGTTCATTACAGATAAAATTAGGCAAATTAAGATGATATCCTACTGGATTAGAATGGGCCCTATATCCAGTGATTGGTGTCCTCATCTAAAGGCCATGGGAAAACACAGAAACACATAGAAGGAAACGCCATGTGAAGATGAAGGCAGAGACTGGAGTGATGCATCTATAAGCCAAGGAACACTAAGAATTTCTTACAACTACCAGAACCTGTGAGAGACGCATAGGACAGTTTCTGCTTTGGGGCCTCCAGAAGGAATCAACTCTACTGATGCCATGGTTAAGACTTCTGGCCTGGGGAAGCTGGGATGCCTCAGTGGATTAAGCACTTGCTTTGGAGCCCTGGGGACCAAGGATTGAATCCCGGCCCTGGCCCGTGTGGACCCATATGCTGAACTGGAGTGTGTTTCCCATGTGGGAGGCCCCCAGTTCAGTTCTCAACCCCCAGTTTGGCCCCTGGCTGGAGGGGGCATGCCTCCCATGCAAGAGGCTCCCGGCCCAGTTCCTGCCCTATTTGGTCCCCACCCACCTTTGTGGAATGAAATCGTGTTGAAAACTGATGACAAACAACTATGGAGACTGCTCTGGGCCCTCCCCCTTCTCTCTGTCTCTGTCTCTTTCTCTGTTAAAAACAATAAAATCAATCTTTAAAGACTTCTGGCCAACAGAACTGTGAGAATAAATTTCTGTTGTTTTAAGTCAAGTTTGTGGGAATTTGTATACTAGTCCTAGGAAACTAATACAAAGAGAAGTGTCTGAGTTTGAAATATGAATTTGGGAGTCATCAGCATAAAGTGGCTGTTGAAATCTTGAGAGGAGAGGAGAGGAGATTACCTACGGAGAGTCTAGAATAGGAACAAGAAAGAGGGCAAGAATGGACGTTGAGGGAGACTGACATGGAAGGAGCAGGAAGAGGAAAGGGAATGGACTGAGAAGACTGAGGAGCAGCGGCAGAGAATGGTGACTTGAAAGTCGAGGGGAAAAGGTGTTGCTAAGGAAAAGCATGTTCAATGGGCCAAATATTATAGAGGTAAAAAGGAGTCCATTGGGTGTGACAATATAGAAGTCATTGGTCTCCCTTGCCAAAACAGTTTTGGAAGAATGGCAAGTAAAAAATAAGATTGCTGAGGGTAAGGGGGGAGGTGGGTGGGAGAGATGGGTGGGGGGAGCAGGGAGGGGGAATCAAACATACGGTGATGGAAAGAGAGGTGATTCTGGGTGGTGAGCACATAATGCGATGTATAGACAATGTAATGTAGAATTGTATACCTGGAAACAATGTAGTTGATATCAATTAATGTCACCCCAATAAATTTAACAACAACAACAAAAAAGACTACTGTTATTGAAGAATGAAGGGGTTTGAGGACATTGAAATAGTCACTATTCTTTTAACCTATTTCCTATTTAGAAAAAAAAAAGTGAAGCTCACTGCCACATTTAATTTTACTGATTGTTAATGTGAAAAAAATATAAAAACTATTCTTGGAGTTATTTCTAAACAGAACTTACTCTAATCCTAATGTCACAGAAATGTATATGATGATCAATATTTAATAATTTTTTTCATGCAGTAAATTTCAAAGCAAACTTTGAGGGTAAGGTTAGGACTGTAATCCTTGAGTTATCTAGGGGTAAATACTACAGCCTCAAGCAACATGGGTGAGTATTCTTGGTTCAAACGAGAATTGAAGCCTGTGGCTTTGATAGGCAGAGGGAGAGTGGGTAATGTCCAAAAGGGGAAGCAGAGTTTTGGGTGGACTTGGGGGTTTTATTTTGAGGTGAGAGAGGCTTAATCATGTTTACAGGCTGAAGAAAAGAGTCAGGAGGAGTAAGGTTAAAAATTACAGAAACATAACATGGAGACCAAAAACAGAAATACAAATTTCATGATTGATGAAACTAGCAGACATATATAACTTGTAATCAGAGCTTTGAGACAAACAGCGAATGGGAGCCGTTAAGAAGGTGGATGAAACATAACTGGCCACTCCCTACGTGTGGGCTCTGCACGGTGGCTTTCTTCCAAAGAGTACAGAAAGGAATAGAAGGAAAAGAATATATTGTCAAGTGGAGAAAGCTGACAACCTACCTCAAGCCAGGTGATCAAGATTCACATCAGTGGGGGATGCTGGAGTAGCTCAGCAGTTGAGCGACTGCCCCACAATCACAAGGTGCAGGCTTCCATTCATGGCCCCCGCACTGTGGCACAAGATGGCCACCGAGATGGCAGCAAGGGTTCTCACCTCCCATGTGGGAGGCCCCCCAGTTCAGTTCCCACCCCGCACGGCGCCCTGTCCAACTGTGTGGAGTGAAACCGTACCACAACTAGTGATATGAGAGTAGTCTCCTTGACTGGCACAGTGGCATCACAGGGTGTTTCAGACAAAGGTGGGAGGAGACCAGTGTTGGCAGATAAAACACAGAATTCCCAAATAAGTTTTTAGTACAAAAAAATGTTTGGGACCTATTTAAACGACAAAACCACCCTTATTTATCTGGAATTCAAATTCAACTGGGCGTCTTGTATTTTTATTTGCTAAAGCTGGTCACTCTAAACGAGACTGAGTTGGACTGTTAGGCTGTAGTGGACAACATAGCATATAAAGTCCCATCCTCATACCTGTTTTTCTAACAGTTTCACAGGGTTGCAGTTGAGAGGACATGACTTCAGCTGCAGTATCAAGAAATTCAGTTGACTGAATTAAGTTGAATTCTCAAGCCAGTTACATACAGAGGAAGCAGACCAGGGAGACAGGACCACAGAACAACAGCACGCTGAGCAGGTGAGCAGCCGTTTATGTCTGAAAGCAGAAGAATGGATGACCACAGAAAGTACTCAGAACTAAAGGGGGAAAGCCGGGATGGCTCAGTGGGTTAAGCGCCCCCTTTGAAACCCCAGGGACTGAGGATCGAATCACAGCCTCAGCCTGTGCGGACCCGTGTGCTGAACTAGGGAGTGCCCGCAGTTTGGTTCTCACCAGGGTAAGACCCCGGCCCAGTTCCTGCCCTGTGCAGCCCCACGCCCACCTGTGGAATGAAACTATGTAGAAAAACTGATGACGTGCAATTATGGCAACTGTCCTGGGCCCTCCCCCTTCTCTCTGTCTCTGTATCTCTCTCTCTCTCTGCCAGAAACATAAAGGCTTGAGATTCCTCTCAAGTTCTCCCCCACTGCGTGTGCCTTCTCAGGCTGCTCAGGCCCTAGCTGTCCTGCTTGTTTAAAGGGGTAGAAAGGGACAGGGCAAAAAAGGTCCCCCAGAAGCAGTCCCTCACATGGGGGAGGTGGGTGCTGACTGGGTCCTTTGCTTTGTACCCATCCTGCTTATTCCCAAACAACAGAAGTGCTTGCTGCTCAGCCGCCTGGTCAGCCTCATTATGCTCTTGCCACAAATTGCTGAGTCCAGGGGCTGTCCTGGCCCTATGACCTCACCCTCCCACATTGGGCCTCATCCTGTGAGGCTCTCTCGGCCCAGAGGCATGGCCAGGGTGTTCAAGTCATCCATAAAGTGCTACTGAGCATCTACCAGGCTCAGCATGGAGCCCTAATGTTGAGGAACCCAAGGTTCAAACTGACCATGTTCCATTTGTGGGGGTCATCCCACTAATGTCAGTCATCATCTCCAAATCTAATAGCCCATCCCACTCTACTGCCAGTTGCCCCACCTTGTGTGCAATGAGTGTGTGGACAGAGAACTTGTTTTGAAATATATGTCTCCCGCTGAGTAAGGAATGCCCTTTGGAAAATTAGACTGACAGAATGCACGGCTGCAATTGAATAAAGAAAATTATTGGAAACAAAGGAAAACTGAATGAATGTAGTCTTTTTCAAATTCAAAGAAAAATTTATTTTATCTGGTAATTTGTCTAAATTTTTTGCTGTCTGTTCCCACTCTCTCTATGAACATCTGACAGAAGATGGGTATGTGATTTGGACAATTAATGTAGTTTCCATTTATTGAGTTCTGCATACTTAATGCTGTCCTGAACACCTTTATCTCCCTTTATCTGACAGTGGTGGGTCAGGTAGGTAGTATCATCCTACTTTATGTCAGAGAAAGAGGGTTGCTCAGAGAAAAGAATATGGGCTTTGAGTCAGATAGACATGCACTGAAGTTTCTGCTGGGTTTCCTAGCCCAGAACTTGACCCCTCAAAACCTCAATTAACTCATCTGTAAAATGAGTTATTTATTGAGCTAGGAATTAATTATGCCTAGAGCTGAAGATATAATGACGAACAAGACAAATGAAGTTCCTGTCTTTATAGATCATGAAGTTTAGTGGAAGAAGCAAATAATTAAGCAATCCATTCCTTTATTTTAAAGAACAACGTTTATTCTATAGAAAATAGGATCACATTGTTCAAAACTCAAAAAGTACAGAAAAGTATACCATGAAAAATCCTGTTCTATATCTGAGTTCCAAGTGCCTCAGTTTTCCTCCATGGAGCCCACGATTTCTAGTTTCTAAAGTAATTTCTACAGCATGATCAACTCAATAATTGGAGAAGTGCAGGATTCCATGAGAGCACATTGAGGGGGTACTGAAGCCAGGCCAGGGGTTAGGGAATGAGTGAATGAACAGGTGATCAAATCAGTGTCTCCCTAAAACCCGAATTCTGTGGCAGAAGAGAAGAAAAGGTAAGGAAGAGTCACCAGCCATGGATAGCTGATGCCTTCAGCCCTTGCACAGTCACCAACTAGCCAGAGCCCACCATGATAATCCCTAATGAGACTATCCCTTGCCAGCCATTGAGCAGCACAAATGTCCTGGGATAATGCATCATGCTTAGCATCAGATGTCTGAAATGTTCTGCCCAAATCTACAAATCCTGTCTACATACCAGAACTCACCCCCTAACTTTTGGATCTTAGAGAAAGGAACCCCAGTGAATCTTGAGTCACAGGCTGGAGATATTGACAGAGGGACTGAGAGAACTTGTTGGAGAAAGGCTTCTCTCAAGCTGCATGAGATTTTCTTCAGTATCTGTCATCAGAAATAGAGCAGGGTAACAAGTATTATAATAATCAGCCTACAATGTGTCAGGCAGATAGCTCCTTTTTTGAGGTTGAAAGAGGCTGAGTAAATTGCCCAAAGTCACCCAGCCAGGGGAGCTGGGATTTGAACTCACATCTACCAGACTCAGAGTCCTCACCATCTATTGCACACTCCTGCTTCTCACAGTAGTTGTGGTTCTCCCCTTCAGAAATCCTGGGGAAGCCCATGATTCTCCTACAATATTGTCACCAACTGCCATGAACTTCCAGAGAAACCATTTTACCCTTTAGAGTACTATAGGCACAGTACCTTGGGCCTGTGAGACTGCCAAAGGCCTAAAGCAGAATTTTAATAACCCAAACAAGATTTATTGGCTCAAAATTTTAAAAAGAAAACTGCACAGTTAAAATGAATAAATATTTAATAAAATAGCTACAAAGAAATTTGTCTATTAGTCAACAGTAATTGAATTGGACTCATATATTTATATATAAATATAGTATAACAAAGATTCCCAAGAATGAAGTGAACCATTTATTTTCTCAATAAAGCTCAGAATTATAATAATCCTTCACATTTTAAAAAATATTTATTTTATTTCTTTTTGACAGAGTCAGACAGAGACAGAAACAGAGATAGAGAGAAGGGGGAGGGCCCAGAGCTATCTCCATAGTTGTATGTCATTGGTTTTCAACATGGTTTTGTTCCATATAGGTGGGTGGGGGCCATGCAGGGCGGGAACCGAACTGGGGGCCTCCCACATGGGAGGTACGCTCCCTCAAGCCAGGGGCCAAACCAGGGGTCAAGAACCAAACTGGGGGCCTCCCACATGGGAAGCACACCCTAGTTCAGCATATGGGTCCTCATGGGCTGGGGCTGGAATTCAATCCTCAGTCCCCAGGGCTGCAAAGTGAGCACTTAGCCCACTGAGCCATCCCAGCTTCCCCCACATTTTTTTTTTAAAGATTTATTTTTATTGATTTTTGACAGACAAAGAGACAGATAGAGAGAGGTAGAGAAAAGGGGGAGGGCCCAGAGCAGTCTCCATAGTTGACAGCATTAGTTTTCCATACAGTTTCATTCCTCAGGTAGATGTGGGGCTGTGGGGCTGGGGGCTCCCACATAGGCCTTGGCAAGAACTGAACTGGGGGCACACCCCAGTTCAGCATATGGGTCCACAAGGGCCGGAGCTGGGATTCGATCCCTGGTCTCGGGGCTGCAAAGCGAGTGCTTAACCCGCTGAGCCATCCCAGCCTCTCCTCCCCCACATTAAAAAAAAAAAAAAAAAAAAAATGTATGGTCTGTATGGGACGTGAGGTGCATTTTGATGTGTTCAGTATGATGTGGGGTCTTAGAAAGGTTGCTGGGTGGCGTGAGAAATCTGGAGAAGAACAGGGGCTAAACATTCACAGAGACCTGTCCTTACCTCCCAGCTGCTCTGAGACCAAGACCACAGCAGCTCAGGTGTGCAGTCACCAGCTTGGCCCCCAGCAGTGGGGCCTCTCTGGATTTCTATTTCCCTAGTTTAAACAAAGGCCTGAGGGATGCCTGCCTCGCAGGCTGAGCCACCAAAGCTGTGGGGATCAGGGGAAACAAAAGCAGAGGGACAGAAGAGTGCTGACAGAGCCAGAAGCCAGCAGTCTGCAGGACTATAAAGAGCAGGGCCACAGAGAACGTGGCACCAGATGGACAGCCAGACTGTGCAGCAGGAGCTGGGTGAGTAAGGTTTTACGGGGTACCCTGGCCCTTCCTTTCTGTCCCTGGGGCAGAAACATGCCCAGGAGGGGACCTTGTTTTCCTGCCTTGTGGTCAGAGCCTCCTAGGATGGCTGCAGAAGAGTGCGGGAACTCTGTGGGGAGGCAACCTTCTCTTGTCACCCCAAGAGGAGACACTTATACGGCAATAATCCCCACTGCCCTAGCAATCATGGCTGGGAGGGGGAATGGGGTCCCAAGAAGTGACAGGTTCCTGAGGCATAAGGAGAAGGTGTCGAGGGGTAGGAGCTGAAAACACAGATCACAGAATTTACATGCATCAGTCTCTGGGCCCAATAGCAGCCAGAGGGAAGGGCCATGAATGGCTTTCTGAGTCAAGTAATCCGATGCATACCTGCCTACTTCCTCCCCTCCCCCCTCTCTCCTTCCTTGCCCTCTCTTCCTTTCCTCTTTCTACCATTTTTTTCTGTCTACCTACGTCTATGAGCCTCAGTATCCTCATCTGTAAAATGGGGATGATGGTAGTACTTACTTCATAGGTTCGTTGGAAAGATTAAACGTATTAATGCATGTAGAGTATTTAGAACAGGACCTGGCATAGACTGAGCCATTGTTCACTGTTAATTGGCTATTATTATCCTCTTTTCTTCCTCACTTCCTCAATAAATCTTCTTTTCAATGGCGCCCATTCCCCTTCCTCCCATGTACCACTGTTTCAACATGGACTCCATTCAGTGTTACATCCAGTGTTACATTCAGTGTTACTCAGGAGAGCCAGGCCCTGCCATTGAGATGTTCACAAGGACCGATTCAATAGGAATACGAATAAGTCCTGTGAGGTGTGCTACAAATCAGGAAAGAAAGTAAGTTGCTGCATGCTGGGGAAAGCAGCAAAGTCTCTGAAGGGACAAGGCCAAAGCTGGGTAGGTCTTATAAGACAGAGAAGTGGGAGGAAGTGGTAGCATGGCCATCCAGGCACTCCTCACTTAATGACCAAGTTTCATTCCTGCAAATTGGTCAATAAGTGAGGAGCTTAAAGGTGGATGTCTTGTGGTGTGCCATGGCACCAAAAAGGGTATATATTTTTCAATAGATATAACATGACACCACACTTACAAGCAAAACAAATGTAGTCTTGCATGATTGCGAATGCTTTGTGTAGTGAATACTGACCGTGGGAACAAGACAAAGACT
Source organism: Craseonycteris thonglongyai (assembly GCA_004027555.1). Lineage (NCBI taxonomy): Eukaryota > Metazoa > Chordata > Mammalia > Chiroptera > Craseonycteridae > Craseonycteris > Craseonycteris thonglongyai. The sequence continues at coordinate 33,141 of PVKE010001360.1, forward strand.
GAGAAAGGAGATTCCAGAGACTCACATAGACTGAGAAAGAAATTCCCCATGCTAGAGAACTGGTCTTAAGTCTGAGCAGTAGTTCCACAGGTAGGTCTTTAAATGAGGAATGGCCATACTCAGCCAACTGGTGAGCAGCTTGGTGAAGGTGAGACCACACTCTGGTAATATGAGGGGTCTGGATTAGATGGTTGCCAAGGAGTTTATATTGGGGTATGTGAGACTGAGGTAAAGCTGCCACCTGGAGTAGGTGCCTGGAGGAAGAGGAGGAGAGCTGTAGTTATCAAGAGGTCATGATGCCTGTGCAATGCTTTCCCTATATTACTGCTTCTAAGCTTTTTAGATTGAAGACAACTGAGAGTCAGCTAGTGAAATAGAGCCAGGGTCCCAACCAAAGTCTATTACATTCAAACCTCCTTACTTTCCCCTGTGTCCACCACCTCATCCCCGACTCCAGGGTCCATGTCATTGGTTGTGTTCTGTCTTCCAGAAACCCTTCCAACCACCAAAATGGCACAAACCAACCCCATGCCCGGGTCCATGGGGCTATGGAAGGTAAGCTCATCCCCATTACATGGAAAATGGAAGAATTCAACAGGGAAGGGGTGAGATGCTGCCTCAGGGCAGTTGTCTTTTTCCATGGGACAGTGAACAACCTATAAAATACCAGTTTGTAGGAAAAGAGTTCAATCAAGGTCCAGATGCTCTCTCGGGATGGATCTCTCAGGATGTCCCCTTTGGAGAGAAGAAGGATGACCTTGGAAGCTCATGATGGTTGGGAGATGATATCTATAGTTTTCTAGTTCAACATTCCTCCACACTGCTAAAATCATCTTAAAATAGAGCAGCCCAAAGTAGATTATGCCATGGAGAAGCTGAGGGCACAGAAATGAAGAGAAATTTGCTGCCAGTTCCCAAATAAGTGATAGGACCCAGGTCTCCTGACCCTCACCCTGAAGTTGGTTGTAACTATTGCCTAAAGTAGCTGATCCTCAGGCTTTTCACTCTTTTCCCCAAACGCCCTTGCCCTCTTCATTGGGTCAACTTTAAGGGTGGTTCACAGCTTTGGGAGTTGTCTTCTAGTCAGATTCAAGAGTCAAGTTCTAATTCAAAGCATGAAAGGGATTTATCACGATTGTCTCTATACCTTAAGTTTCTACAGCAGGTGTGGCTGGAGAAACTAAGAAATAATCGGCAGGGAGCTCCTGGGATTCCCAGAATCCTAGCCCCAGGGCTACACTTATGTAGGAAGCATGGTGAATAAGCCCATAAGTACTTGGTCTGTCTACTGGGCCAGCTGTCATCCCTGGCAGACCATCTCTATCATACACCAATCATATGAACACCACCAACCAGTGGTAGTAATCCCTTCCTACCATGTCGATGCTGAAAGAGACTTCATCAGGCATCCTGGGCTATATACAGCTAGTGATGGAAAACATAGGGTCAGAAACAAGCTAAACTGTTGACCAGGACCTCTAGTCTCCCTGATGTACCACATTCTAGTTCTTTCACCCATTTAATCCCATTTCAGATAACCATCTATAACCAGGAGAACTTCCAGGGCAAGAGAATGGAGTTTACCAGCTCCTGTCCCAATGTCTCTGAGCGCAGTTTTGATAATGTTCGATCTCTCAAGGTGGAATGTGGCACGTGAGTATGACCCTCAGTAGAACCCCAGACTTTATTCCAGTCCCTTCAGACATGGGACCATAAAAGTGGGGATCAGGGAAGAAAGATCTTCCCTGAGAGTAATCATTTCTGGGAGATAGGACTCCATACTGGTGTAATCTCAAAAGAGATCACTACATGTGTAATTTAGTAACTCAAAGCTGAAGAACTTGAGATTGTTAGTGGCTTGGTACTAGATTTGGGGGAAATCAAAGAAATATATAGCATGGTGTAGAGGCAGTGATAGTAATCAGATCTGCATTTCTGGAGCCTATAGGCTGCTGCCTAGGACTCCCTCAGAACAGCCACAGGAACCTTGAAATTTTCTTGCCTGAAGAAAAGAGAGAAAACTGTCAAGCTGCAGTCTTTACAGCTAACTCTCCTACATGGCCCAGAGCAGACACTACTACCGTAGCTGATTTCTCTGTGGAAAAAGGAACTCAACTCTAGGACTTGAGAGCCATATTGGTTCATAGTACGTCTTCTAGGAGTTTCTTGATGATAAATCTCGGTGAGGAAGATCCTCTTGTTTTGTCTTCTGACTCTTGGCAGGGTAGTTCAGGCCTTTATCATCAGTCTGAATACACAAAGACACTCTTTTGGGTTAGGCAGAACTGGCTTTGCATGCAAATACCACAACTTGCATTGGGGTAGGCTCCCACAAGTTGCTCATCACCAACACTGAGCTCTTTAACCCTTTAAAAGGAGTAATACTTTAAGGTGTCATCAGTAACTGAGACCTGGTTGTGAAAAATTGATCTGAGGCAACAGCAGGAGAAAGAACCCACAAAGGGACAAGGAAACAAGAGACTTGGTAACCCATCAGCTGCCTATTAATACCTTTGCTTCCCTAGAAAGAAGTCAGTAGGTTTTGCTGAGCCAAAAGTCAGTCACTTCTATCCTGAATCTGGAGTTTCAAGTAGAGAATGAAGTAACTTGGAGAAAAGGACATACAACTTTAGACTGACTATTAATATATAGTACTCAGGTCATTGAAGTAGACCCTTTCAGTAGATAATCCCAAAACAAGTATCACACTTATAAATCTGCTTAGTGCAGCTACCAGCTCATTCCCCACCTCTTGTGACATATTACTTCATATGGCTGTATTGGAATTGGCTTGATATTACCTGTTAACATCTAAAACAAAAGATGCTTTTTCCCTGAGGCCACATAGGCTCTGAACACTGTAAACAAATGCCATTACTTGTCTTTGGCAGCTGGATTGGTTATGAGCATACCAACTTCTGTGGGCAACAGTTTATCCTGGAGAGAGGAGAATACCCTCGTTCCGATGCCTGGAGTGGGAGTAATGCCTATCACATTGAGCGCCTCATGTCCTTCCGCCCCATCTGTTCAGCTGTGAGTTTCTGAAATTTTTACTTCTGTGCATGTGAGGAATGGAGCAAGAAAGGGTGTCTATGGACTGATACTTATGTTACTCCTAATCAGTTTTGCTGAAATGTGGCATGAAGTATAAAAGTAAAAAGGAGAAAAACACTATTCTGTTTCTAAGTCTGCCATTTGATTTTTCTCTACTAAATGGTATTTTCATTAAGCTATTAATAAAAGGCCTTCTTATTCTCTTTTATTGTTTTTGAGAGGTGAGAGAGAAGAGGTGAGGGTCCAGAGCAGTCTCCATAGTTGTACATTAGTTGTGACATAGTTTCATTCCACACAGGTGGATGTGGGGTCATGCAGGGCGGGAACTGAACTGGGGGCCTCCCACATGGGAGGCAAGAACCTTCACCACCATCCTGGCAGTTACCAATTGCGCCACAGTTCAGCATATGGGTCTGCGTGAGCTGAGGCCCGGAATCCATCCCCAGACCTCACAATGCAAGGCAAGCACTCAACCTGCTGAGCTATCCCAAAATCCCATTAAAGGCTTTCTTATGGTATTTTTAAAAAGATTTGTTTTATTGTTTTTGACAGAGACAGAGAGAGACAGAATGGGGAGAGCACAGAGCAGTCTCCATAGTTGTACATCATCAGTTTTCAACATGGTTTTGTTCCATACAGGTGGGCAGGGGCTGTGCAGGGTGGGAACTGGGCTGGGGGCCTCCCACATGGGAGGAATGACCCCTTGAGCCAGGCGCTGAACCGGGAGGGTGGGGGTGGGGTGGGGCGGCAAGAACTGAACCTGGGACTTCCCACATGGGTAGCACTCCGCAATTGAGCATACGGACCAGCATGGGCCCGGGCAGAGGTTCATCCTCTCCTAGGGCTGCAAAGTGAGCGCTTAACCCGCTGAGCCACCCCGGCTTCCCTAGAGGCTTTCTTATAGGTGGCAGGTAGTGGACACTCAAGTGCCTAAATCTTCAAAAATGCAATAGGGTTTTAACTAGTGAGCACTTACCTTATAGTAAAATGGAATCCTTGACCAATTTCAATCTTTAACATTTTACCTAGAAACAGGAAAATACTGAAGTAACCCTTCAGTAGATGGGACGATTGAAGAAATACGCAAGTCTTCCAGTGTCTTTGATTCGTAATAACCTTGCTTCTCATACTATGCATCATTCAATTTTGCATCAGACTAGGATGCTTCTAAAGTCTTTAGAGTTCAAGCAGTAGCAAGATTATCTTCAAGAGTTTGTTGAAAATGATTCCTATATTGGGAGAGTGAGGCTGTCTTATGTTGTGTGATTTCCTCATGATTTTAGTTGTTAATCTCATTTTAGTTTAAGTCCTACCAAAAATCTAGTGAAGGTAACCTAATGTTATTGACCTGGAAAGAAGTGCCCTATCTGAATGTTTTCTTCTCACTTGGACTCCACATTTTTTCCAAGTACAATTTACACATAGTAAAATGCACAGATCCTAACTATATATGCTCACAAGTTTTAAAAAATATGTACACCCATGTAACCAACACCTTACTCAGATATAGAACAATTACATCACCCCATAAAGTTCCCCCATGTTCCCTTCCAGTCAATTGCTCCCTCCCACATTCTATCACCAGGGCTAAATGGGCTAAATTTTGAGTTTTTGTACTTCATACAGGTTAGTCTTTGCCTTAATGCTTGTGTAGCATTCACACCCCCTACTGGAGTTTAGATTATTTCCAACACTGTACACACACATACACACAGGCTTACTTTTCCTATTAATTTGTAGCATCTTTTTCTACATTAGTGAATATTAATCTTTTGGTTGGATGTGTTGCAAGTGTCTCTTTCTGCTGTTATATCTTTTTCATTAGTCTTTCATGATCCAAAGTAGTATATCAGTTATTTGTAATTTTAAATGTTTTGGCATTAAATTGGATTAAATAAGATTATGGGTAAACTTTTTCTCATCAACCTCCATATTGTCTGAAATATTTTTATATTCAATATCATGTACTTCCTTCTTTGAATCAGGAGTGTTTTGATTTTGAAAAATATGGCAATTAAGGTGATGGCCATAACGCTGGCACTAAACTTCTAAAAAATGTTTGGGTTACAGAATCATAAAGAGTCCAAGATTACCATCTTTGAGGAAGAAAACTTTATTGGACGCCAATGGGAGATCTGTGATGACTACCCCTCCTTGCAAGCCATGGGTTGGCTCAATAATGAAGTTGGTTCCATGAAGATACAATGTGGGGCGTAAGTACCAAAACAGGGTTGGGAACACATTTCAAAGGAACTCTGCAGGTGTAATCTTTGTGACTGTTAACGTTCCTCTATGGAACTTATGTTGACTGCTCTCATATCTTTTTTCATTATCAAGGTTAATTTTCAATTGTACAGTGATACTTTGGCATCCAAACACCCCAAAACTCAACTTGGAATCTAAACAAAAAAATCAAGCAAATTTTGCCTCAAAATCCAAATGCTGCTTTGGAATCCAAACGCCAAGATGTTGTTCATGTGGGACAGATTGACTGTACGGCCCGTAGCTTTATCTGAATGCCCACTCGTCTTGGAACTCGAACATTTTAGAACTTGAACAGGGTTCTGGGAAGGATTAAGTTTGAATTCCAAGGCATCACTGTAGTCACATTATGCTCACAAATGATGCCTGGCACATTTTCTAAGCCTAAAAGCATTCCATACCAATTGTGTTGAGAGAGAGGCTCAGGCTTTGGGGGTGTTAACTAGGTACCTTTTTTTTTCCCCAAAAAAAGATTACTTGAGAGAACATGAGATAGAGGCTCAGAGCAGTCTCCATAGTTGTACATCATTAGTTGTGACATAATTTAATTCCACACAGGTGGATGTGGGGCCGCAGGGGATGGGAACCAAACCAAGGGCATCCCACATGAGAAGCAGGCAACTTCGCCGCCAAGCCATCTCAGGGGTTACCAGTTGCACCAGTTCAGCATATGGGTTTGCACTGGCTGGGACCGGGATTCCATCACCCAACCTTGCGGATGCAAAGCAGTAAATCTGCTGAGCTATCCTGGCACAGCTCCCCCGCCCCCACCCCTACCCCAAATAGTTTTAATATCCAATGTGCTCTGGATTTTCTAGATGGGTTTGCTACCAGTATCCTGGATACCGTGGCTGTCAGTATATCTTGGAATGTGACCATCATGGAGGAGATTATAAACATTGGAGAGAGTGGGGTTCTCATGCCCAGACTTCCCAGGTTCAATCGATTCGCCGAATCCAACAGTAGTGGCTCGAAAGCTCTAAATAAGAAAATTTCTGAAGCATGAGACCTTACAAAGCAATCTAGAATGAGTTTTGTTTTGCTCAGACATTGCTTCCAAATGTTTGCGGCTGAAATCCACAATAAACATCATTTAAAAAAACATTGTAGACTAAATTAACTACCATGTTTTAATATGAATCACACTTAAGTGGCTGAGAATTTTTAAAGACAAGCTTCAATAAAACCCCAAATTCCATTTTGTGTCCTTGAAAGGTTACTTATCAGGCCAAGGACAACTATACCCTATATCTCAAATAACATTACAAAGTATATAACCCAAATGTATCAGTCTCTATACTGACACACTTTTGGTAAATGTTTCTGCATATTTTCTCATCTCCTATTTTAATAATGTTGATGTCAGCATTTTTTCACCTTGTGACAAATGCCACAGGAAATTTCTCAAATATGTATTGCCATGTTTCTAAATAAAGTTATGAATAAATCCAGAATCTTGGCAACTTACTCTAGTTGCTTAATTGCTTAGATCAATTTTGATTTCTTATTTCAACTGGAAAAACATAAGGCTCGATGTCAAGCAAAAAGGCAGGATAGCTGTTCTCACGGCTGATTTTTTAATAAACATGCCATTTCTAAGTAACTCAACCTGTTCACCCCAAATCCATAATGGAATCAGACTTCTGGGGGAAGGACCTGAAATTGTATGTTAAAGTTGCCAGGTGATTTTTCCAGGAACATGGCTTTGTATTCAAACATTGACTTTTCCACATTAACTGGGTGACCTTGAGCAAGTCAATTAACCTAAGACTCAGTATAATCATAATAAATCATAAAAACACACTTAACGAGATAACCCATGCAGAGCTTAGCATGGTGCCTGGCGGTATCTTAGCACTCAAAAAATGCCATGACATATGACAATGGCACATTTGACCCTTTGAAAATATATCATTAATATCACCATATTAACTTAGTTTTCAGTAATTTTTGTTAAGCACACAAAAGATAACACAAACATCTCAGAACTTTTAATATTTTTTATTCAACAATGTACACTTATTGTCTCTTAATTTGATCTACAAATTTCTCAAGTTTTTTTTTCTGATAAAATAAGTAAATCTGGGTATGGATGTAGAATGTCTGTAATTTATATTTTTAAAACACTGAACATGAAGTAAGACATTAGTAAAGGAAGATTCTTATGGAACTGACACTTCCTCAGAATCCATGACATGAGACACAGCTATGGCAAATACCTAAGTGTTTAGCAAAAGAGTAAATTTCTGGCCACTGTTCTTTTACTAGAAAAGGCCTATCTTTTGAATGGGAAAAAACAACCGTTAACAGTTTTTTTTCTTTTCTCTTTTTTTTTTTTTTTTTTTTTTTACAGTGGTGAGAGAGAAGTTTATTGACAGAAAAGTAGAGAAAGTACACTTCAAAGAGATGGAAGCGGGCATGGAGCAAGAAGTAGCTCAAAAGGCCCCAAGTTTTTCTTTTTAGTTGAGAGAAGGGAGGAAAAATATCTTCTAACATGACTATAGTTCACTAGTTATCCTTTCCCCCAGATTGAGAGGTAACAGCTCTGAAATACTGATGCACACAAGACACAGAAATGACTTTGCTTCTCCAAATAGGTTCTAAGACTGAACATAAGTGAACTATTGAGAGATGCTGAGGAGTAGCCATAGCCACTTACATGCATGCCTTTTAAGGCCATGCACTGGAGGCCGCCTTTCGAGTCTTGACTAGTAGACTTGGTTTGTAACTGTCACTTTCAGTGAAGATACAGAAGGGTTTTGCTGTGTTTTCAAAGTCAACAACATACATCAAGAACACACCTGATACAGAAAAATGACCCTCTTCTACACGCAGGGAAAAGCTATAAAACAAGTATTTTTGTACCTAGAAGCATGGGGAAAATATCATTAGTATTATCTTCTACTTAAACTTACTAGCTTCTTCTACAAAGGTCCTGAAGAGATTACAAAACAATCTTTTAAAAGATGATTGACAGAACCTGGCCAGTACATCTACACAATCTTTTATGTACACATACATGTGAAGTAAGGCTATTTATTAGTACATGCAGACTGCAGCAATTTAACCAAATGTGCCCAAATTCTAAACTTGTTCTAATTGGGCAATTTTTAAAAGACATACCGGTACCATTATCTTTCAAACAACCTGTGCTTAGATCTTTAAACAACCTAATGATTCTAATCTCAAGTCAATCATTCATTCAACCAAATTTATGCTAGTGATAAACGTAAAAAGGTTATCCTACCTTTAAAATAGATTTAAGTCATAAAATTGTCAGAGCTTCATGTGGCAAAGGTCCTTCCTTCATTTTGGTTTGCAATATTTCCCATTTCTATTTGATCAAATAAACCAAAAATTCACTGAGAAAGTAAGAGCATCCAACAGTTTGTAAAACTGATAAAACTGCCCCATTTCAAGAAAAGCCCTTTAGTAGCTACAAGTCAAGCTCTCATGTAAACTGAAGTTTACTAAAATAGGTGCCAATTTTCCTCTTTAGTTTCACTGATGAGCTAGCCCAGAACAAACTCTAAGCCATGTTTCTAAGATGGTGAAGCTAATAACAGCAAAGTAATAAAGATAGGTCACTTTTGGTAATGACACACAAATTAAACTTTCAAAACATGTGCATAGCTTTATTCATCTACTTAGATCTAACCTTTTCATGGAGCTTCGGCAAAATTCTAGTGTGCAAAATGCATTTCTAAAACGTAATGCAAGCAAAGCTTTTCACATTTACACTGGCAGGAAATACAGAGAAACTAACAAGTCACATTAGGGAGAGTTCAGTTTTTTTTTTGTTTTTTTTTAATGACAAGAATTGCACAGTTCATTATTTTGAGACAATTGTTGCAGACATAAGTATTTAAAATTTTCTAAGCAAGATGCTTTAACAAAGTTTTAAAGTTGGAAAGAGCCAATAACTTGGACCATAGCTCACATAGAATTCCAAATTAAAAGTGAACTCCATTATCTCCCTAGATTTTGCAAACAATGTTTTAAAGTTTTTTATTTTTATTTTTTATAATATTCAATGAAACTGCAAGCTCAAACTTTTTTCAAAGCACACAATAAATGGTATTATCACATTACTTAAAGGTGCTATGGGGGAGCGGGACAGGGAATGAAAAATCCTTTTACTATTTTCCACTACAGAACAGCCACTAACAGATTAAGAATAAAAAAACAAAAATAGTAAATTAAATCACTTCCCCAGTTTGTAAAATAGTTCCAGTTTGTGACAAGATCTGTAACTAAACAGAGAGCACCAGTTGGGCGACAGAATGAGCATTTCATACTGCATAAAAATTAGTGAGGTGGTAAGAACCATCAACTGTCTCAGGCATTACTTACTATATGGTCTTTCTGGTGTTCTTTTAATATACATGCAAGGCACATTGATATAAAAATAAATCTCTGGCCAACAAATATATTAAATAAGCAAATGAAAAATTTGGCTTTGCAAGATTGGCAACATCAAAATATAACCAAATAGCTTTGAACCACATATTTCTCATATTCCTCCAACCCATTTTGTGTTTTCTTCCTCTATTATTTTGGGCTCAACCTTCCAAGTTTGGATATGTGCTTAAGAAATGACTTTTCTCTTGTCAAGTGGCATTCCTACTCAAGTTTAACTTTGCTATGTAAAAATATACTAGAGAAGCAGAATAGTTGGGAATTTTGATTGATTTGATTAAACTAAATCTGATTGGTTTGGGGCATTTTCTTCTGTATACAAAGAAAAAATAACTCCCCAGCTTATATAGTAGACAATTGTTCTTTCTAAAATAGATTAGCTACAAACCAATGACACTACTCTTTAAGCCATTCTTCCCAACTCCTCTTTTTGAGGCAGAGGAAACAATACAAATAAAACTAAGATTTAAAGGTTTTCAGTAGTAGAAGACATTTTAAGGCCAAAAAGTGTAATACTAACAAAATTTGTATTTTCCTGTTATTTTCCTTCATAGGCCAATACCATAGTTATTTGTAATGATTCCCTCCCAAAGAGAATTTTTAACTTCATTCATTTTTGTTAGTGGCTGTGCTACAGGAAAGGTATAAAAGCAACCTATAAAGGTATGGTATTATCGTAATGTAAAAAGTGCATCACATTCTTGATTTTCAGTTTCATAGCAGCAGCAGGATTAATCCAAGACAGAAAATGGTTTATTTTCATTCTAAAAATGCAACAAATACCTAGTGAAATGTATTCAAGATCATGAAAGGATCCTCCTCTTTAGAGGATAAAAGACCAGGGCCCGGGTCAAACTAAAGGCATTCATTTATATTTATACACAACCATTTTTGTTAACACCAAATCTTTACACCTAGCAAAAGAAATACTTTAAGAATAAAAGCACACATTACGAGAGCAGTATCCATTTTTGGAGCCTTTGTTTAGCACCTGAGGAAAAAAGGGAATATGGAAAGCTATATAATTTACCTCAAGTTGGTTTGTTGGTCTGTAGACTAAAACCTTGGTACACAAAGTGAAACTGAAATGGAAAATAATTGTAGCTATTTTAGTAAGGCTGTAGAAAAGGGATACTGCAGTATTACAAAATGGCTTTAGAACTCTGGACATAAACAGAATTATATGAATAGGGAAGTCTGAATTAGCAATCCCATCATGTGAGGATGGCTGTTCCATGTTTCTAGCCCATAATTGCTATTTGACACTTCCAGTAATGCAAAATCAACATACCACTCACTCATGCTTCACTGGCTGTTCTGATTATAGACAACTGAAAACTATTTATTCAGAAGACCTTTCTTGAGTAGCAAAACTGTGTGAAATTCAACTCATTAAAGTAGTGCTTTTGAGTGAAGCCAATGATTCATCATTTTTTAAACCAACCCAGGTGGTCCTGGTTCTCACACATCTCAACAGATTAAGAAATGTTGATACTGTAAGCAGAAGCCCATCTTTCTCACTATTAAAGAATCCTGGTGCTGTCGATTACATTAATAAAAATAACATTGATATTTAGAATAACCTGTCTCTGCAAACTTAGAGCAGCTATTATACTTCTAGTCTTGTCCCCTTCTCCTTTAAACAAGTATGAATACTCTGGGGTTGGGGGAAGGGGATGAACAAATCCCAACCTTGTAAAATCTAGCAATTCAGTTCTAGGTAGGGCCGCCTGAGCAGAAATCTATTCCAAGTGGTACAGCATCAACACATCTGATTATAAAAAACAATTGTCCAAAATATGTATTAACATTTGTCCCACTATAGTGTTTTGCAGTTAGCGTAAGTATACAAGAGGGGTCATGTGTTATTTGAGAATATGGTCCAGTGGCATAACTATATTCATAATCCTTGAAAATGAGACATTTCTCTAAAGAAGAAAGCCTTGAAAGAACGATTCCCTTCATACTCAGTGGAATTTAAAATCAAAGTCCTCTTAGATTTCCTTACCTGTGGCCATTTAGTACATAACATAATTTCACACTAAATGACTTTTCCATGTTTAAAAGTTTAGTGAAAGATAAACCAATACATGCCTCCAATTGGGTTAGCAACAAGCTTAAAGACCAAGTATGAAACTATTGCTGCTATGCAATGTTTTGTGAATAAACAAACACATTTCGTATTATGAACAACACTCATAATTGAGGTTTGTTATATTTTCCCTAGAAACTTATTGAAAAAACAATGCAGCACTTTTTTTCCTTTATAAAATTTTTGTAGATTCTGAATGACTAGGTAAGCAGGTAATTAAGGAAAATAGCAAAATTCTAAAAGGGAGAGAACCTCTCCAGCCATTTATTTAAAAAAACAAACAAACTGGCATTAATAAATTCCTAGTTATTATTCTATCCCCTCCAGGAAGGTAGAGGAAGGGTTAACTACAGATGCTGTAAATACACTTTATGCAAAAGTTCATTACTAGGAGGTCAGAGGAAAGGCTATGCAATTAACTTTAGTTCAGCAAAGTGGGGGTGAACAAGGAGAAAGATAAATACACCCTGTCTTTTGTGGGGAAGAGGAATTGTCTGAGACATCTACAAGAGAGTGGTATGTAACACAGAAGCCTACAATCAAGACATTTAAAAAGAAATCTTCACCCATTAGTATCTTCATAGCTATTAAAAAAATAGGTCATGATTTCATTCTTAGTGCCATTTTTCAGACTACCCTTTTAAGGATTAAAACCACCTGACTTCATTCTGTGTAATGAAAACAAATGGCACAAAATAAATACAAATTCATTCTCTGAATACTAATGCCTTACACACATTCATTTACTAATTTTTAATATCTCCTTTCCCACACACGCAAGCATTCAATAGACACACACTTTTTCAGTCTTTTATAATGGAGGGATGTTAAAAATCCCCGCTAGACTGTATTTGGTTTATGCTACAGTACTAATACTCTGAGTTGAAGGAAAATTCTTTATACCAAACAATAACATTGTTATTTAAATGTGCTAAATTAAATCACAGCTGAAGTTTGTTTAGAAGTTTACACAAAAATAATCAGAAAACAGATCAACTCTTAAGATTTTTTTTTTAATAAGTGCTCTGTAAGGAATTGTGTGAGGACCTAAGGAGAAAGATTGCGACAAAGAGTTAAATGTTACCAAACAGCACAAAGGACATCTATCCCAAAGTCCTGCTTGTACCTAGGCAATTAATTCCATTAACCCAATGCCTCAAAATACTGACAGTTAATATAATGGGGCACTAGGATTCCCAGAAGGTTAAAACATTCCTAACTATATACCTCTAACCATATAATCACGGAAATTTCAGTGGAGAAATCAAAGTGAAATGTTGCATTGTTTCATTTAGAAGTGAGACTCTCAAAATCCTTTGGACAGACAGAGAAGGGATACATTCTCTTTTTGGCTTCTTTAAACATGGAGGCCTGAGGAATATGAAAGGGAAGCAGGAAAGCAACAACAGATTTCCAGAGATATTTCATAAGTGTTGCTTCTAAATTTAAAAGCCCAATTCAGATGGGGGCTGTGTTTTGTTTTTTTCCCCTCCCTTTAAAATATATATTCATTCAACCCCTGTATGTCACAAACCCAGAAAGTTTCTTGTGAGTTGTGAGACAGAAGAGCTTTAAAATTCCAGGAAAGCAAATGGGACATTAAAAAAAATGGAGGGGGGCATGGGAGTGGGGATGGGATCTGGCCCTAAGGCGACAAGTGGTTACACAAGGCAATTGAACACACAGCAGAACTTTAAAACCTATAAAACAAACTGGAGGCATTTTCTTCCTTTAATCAATCTTATGTTTTTTTTTAACTTTTTGAAAATTTTTATTAAAAAAAAAATAACAACACAAAAACACAGACTTCTTTCACTTCAGTATGTGGTATGTTGCATTTTCCAGTTTGTTCAATGCTTTAAAGCTCAAGGATGCCTCTGCTTTCAATTGTACATGGGCCTGAAGCATCCTAGCTTTTGGCAAGCAGGCAGGAGACTCAACAAAAACCAAAATAGGAACAAGGCAGACTAAATGCAGGGAACATCTGTAAACATATTATACATTGGAAAATTACAATATCAGTAAAAGTGATACAGTTTACAGGTGAAATGAAACTATCTGGAACTGGCCTACCACGAGTTTCTGAACCTGGACTGATACAATAAGTTATTTTATATATATATGTATATATATATATATATATTATGTAAAAAATGTTTTGTTTACATCAAGTGGAATTGGCAATCCATGCTTATACTTTTAAAATCTAAGCAGGGCAGAAATCCAGACTATAAAGATATTTTCTCTATTCTATGTTGAGCCCAACAGTTTCTTTCACAAACTATTTGTTAAAAGCCTCAAATAGTCAACAAAACAAGAAACTCATCCATACTACAGTCACTCAAAATTGGACATTTCTTAAGCAAAGGGGTTGAGCAAAAGTACACTTTCTCCCCATATACCCCAGGGGGTCCAGCCTACTTTTATTAGAAGTCTACATCTCTCTATATAAATGCCCTGCTATTTTAACTTGTATTTGACATACATGGATATACTAATTTCTGTGTGTGTGTATGTGTGTGATGTGGTGCTACATCAGGCCAGAGAACTTGTTTTTATGCCACTAGCAAACATCACCCAACCTTAAATTGGACCCATCGCTTCTCCACACACACAAAAAACTTATTTCAGCATGCTATATACAAGCTGCAGTGCAACAGGATGGCAATGTGATGATGAGACAAGGCTAATGCTCTTCTTTGCCCAAAAGAAAATTTCCAGAATTTCACATTATTTTTCTTAAAAAATCCATTTTGCTCTAGTAATAAAATATATTTATTAAGATATAATTAGAAGCTAATAAGCTCAGAAGTATAGTTTGCATGAAAACACACCTTCTACAGGCAGGGTTTATTACCTCCTCACTGGCTAAAAACATGAAAATAGTTCTCATAGAATTTTTTCTTCCCCTTTGTAATTCTGAAAAATTAAGAGAATATACAGAAAGATACAGAAGTTTCTCTTTAGATGTTTGATGAAAACAAGGAAAACAGCACATTTAGTGTTAGTGACAGAGCAAGTCTGGAGCACCTACAACTGAAAAAGCAGAATATATTTTGCTCCCACTTATACAATTACATTAAAATATGGGCACAGGAGTTACTTTTCGATATTAAGTTCCTAAAGCCAATTGTTCTGTAACTTTTCTTTAAATGACACTCATGGATTCTTCATTTGTTAAAGTCCAATATATAATCGAAGCCAAGTGAACT
Source organism: Craseonycteris thonglongyai (assembly GCA_004027555.1). Taxonomy (NCBI): domain Eukaryota; kingdom Metazoa; phylum Chordata; class Mammalia; order Chiroptera; family Craseonycteridae; genus Craseonycteris; species Craseonycteris thonglongyai. Next base: position 48,180 of record PVKE010001360.1, read on the forward strand.
ATATGTACCACCAACTATTCCAGAATTGTAGAACTTCAAATGCCCTCCCCTACCCCAACCCCAGAAAAAAATAAAAAGAAAATATTTCCCCAATACCCCACAGAGGTTGCTTAACTCCTGGCAAGACATGCAAATCATATTCGCTAAAGACACACCCCTGCAAACTTTAAACCATTTACCCAGCATTCTCGCAGGGCTCAAAGTATAACCAAAAGATCAAGGAAAGAGTGGGGGAAAATGTTGAATCACTCTGGGTTCCCCGTGATTAGTGTATCACATTAGTCATAGAACACGATACAGATCTTTTAAGTGGATTTGCCTTTCCAGTGGGTCATTTGTTGCCCAAGTTGATGACAGCAGGAACTTTAGAACCACGCTTATTAACAAGTCTATATTCATTAACCACTTGCATTCACACTTAAAAACAAAAATAAACAAAAGGAGAAAGGAAAAAAAAAAACTATTCGGTACCGGAGATTAAATAACCATGTGTAGTCTCTTGAAATAAATTTGATTCCTTAAGAAGTCTAATTACTTTCAGTTGCCTTTTTTTAAATAATTATATATATATATATATGTGTGTATATATATATATGTATATATTATCCTGTGATTCTACTTATGGTTCCTCTGCTGCGTTGAAGATCTAGGAGCATAAAAGCCTTGTGTCCCCCATGAACGGTGGCTTTAATGCTGCAGAAAGGTTACAAATAGGCAGTCTGGTCCTTCATTGATCTGGACTATCCATGGCTTCATTGTAAGTGATTATCCTTTTGGGATCTGGAAGATTAAAAAATAAATACATGAATAAAAATAAGGCCTGGAATCCCCAAATGCCCATATTCTAAGTATAAATCCCAAATCACCATTATTTAAACTGCCCTCTTTTTAATGAAAATATAATTTAAAGGCCATTTCCTCTTTGTATTAATACATGTGTGATCCACTTTTTCTCAATCCAATAGTTCAGCATCCCAATGGGTTCCCAGCAACAGGATCCTCTAAGTCCATGGGTCCCCAACTCCCAGTGCCCAGTAGGAGTCTGTGGCCTGTTAGGAACCGGATCACATAGCAGGAGTGAGTGGTGGACAAAGCTTCATTTGTATTTATAACCAGCCTCTCCCCATCACTTGCATTACTTCCTGAGCTCCGCCTCCTGTTAGACAAGCAGTGGCATTAGATTCTCATAGACCGTGACTTCTACTGTGAACTATGCACAGGAGGGATCTAGGTTGCATGCTCATCTAAGGCCTGATGATCTGAGGTGGAGCTGAGGTGATGATGCTAGTGCTGGGGAGTGGCTGCAAATACAGACGAACATTATTATAATGTAGTGAGAAAAGTGCACAATATAATGAATGTGCTTGAATCATCCTGAAACACCCCCCAACCCTTCAACCCAGGTCTGTGAAAATATTCTTTCACGAACCCAGTCTATGGTGCAAAAATGTGCTCTAGTCAATGAGGGCCTCAACTCCTACAGATTAGAGAGCTGAGTTTAGTTAGTATTTTCTTTATGTGTTTTTCCTGATTATACGTTTGAAAAAAGCAGAGAAAGAATAAAGCTTAAGTCATCAATAATCCAACACTAAAACAAATACCTGGATTTATTGTTTGTTCTCAGCAAAATGAGGTCAAATTTTATTTTAACCAGTGTGGACTCCTACTATGGAACTGTTCAAGTAACACCTAACACCAAAAACTTTAGGTTACATTAGTTTGGGAAAACTACCAGTGAAGCCCTCATCATTACTTATTTTTCCTTCTTCCTAATTTCTCATAGCACTACCAGCCTTTATTCTCAGTAACAGCAAAAGCCTGTGGTTCAAAGTATAAAACAGTCAGAATGTATCTGGGCAAAGACTCCAGTATTTTCTATTATTTAGCTGTATGGCCCATCTTCTCAAGATGCAATGATTTTTACTGCATACTATTTTTACCTATCGCAAAAACTTTTAAAAGTCTACATGCTTTAATAAAAAACAGGAAAACAAAAAACCTTGTCACCTAGTGAAAAAATATAAAGGGCTGAAAATAATACTGAAGAACTCAAGCTCACTTAGACCTAAGGATAAATCTAATTTAGTCCAGAGATAATATAGCGTCCTTTGTGGGACTTCAAGGGCCATCCAAGCAACACTACTATGTAGATAATGCTCATTTTTAATAGCTACCATATTTTACCATGCATAAGACAATACTTTTGTCTAAAATTGTTTGACCCAAAACTGGGGTCATCTCATACATAGGAGTAACACATGTATTGATTTCTTAACGTTGGGTTAAAAAAGTAGGGGTCATCTTATACACAGAAAAGTATGGTAATAGCCATTTTACAGTAAAAACAGGTCTACTTTTAAAGACACATAGACAACAGTTGAAAATACTTTAAGAGCTTGCCAGTTATCTTCAGACCACTTATGTGTTAAACAAAGTAAGACCTGGTCTAAGAACAAGAGAGAGCTGGAAGGAGAAGCAATGCTGGGAACTCAGGGAAACCTACATTTTAGTCCTACCACTCGCTAGCCTATATAGTAACCTCTCTGGGCCTCAGTTTCCTAATTCGTAAACTAAGAAGGCAGAAGAGAATTTGGAACATCCTTCAAGTTCTGAAATTTCAGGAATTTCACATTCATCTGAAATTCATTCATATTAACCAGCCAAGTAGACAGAAAATGAGATAAAATTCAGTAATAGAGTTCTGAAAGCCCAAATCTATTAGTGAATAGTTTTCTAAATCAAGCTCTCACTTTACTTCAGGTGTTTTACAACTACCATTTTTAAATGTATTTGGAAAGAGAATATACATAATTAGAATGACCAATTTCAATTTTTTGAAAATTCTAAATAATCCAGATATGGATTATCCAACCTCTCTGTTCCCCTGCTAGTCACAGCTTATTTACAGGGGGCTGGGGACTCTGTGGGGATGGGGTGGTGTGTGTGTGTGTGTGTAGCTAATATGCTATTCTTTATATTTCTATCCATCTTTTCAGAGAATATATAGCCCAAGTAAGGTTTCTAAAACAGGTAATTTTTTTTTGAACTATAAACTTCAGTTCTTAGGCTACCTCTGATCATACAAATACAGATAAAGCCTGGTCATAAGTTGAAACACTTATTCATCTGGTTTCCTAGATTAAAAATATTTATGTAGTCTTACTTTCATAATCAGAGACAAAAGAAAATATCACATTCTTCATCTAGCAGACAGAAGAGTACTTTTATATATTATTTGCAGTACTACCCCATCCTTAGCAGTCCTGGTATGGTAGCTAGTGCCTTTTTGACAGCAGTTATTAAATAAATCAAAATACAAAGTCTATTTATTTGGTAAGCCACTATTCACGTTATTCCAACCCAAAAATAATGTATAGTAATTAGTGACTAGTACTAACACTTCAGGCAATCAATTCTTACCTTGCTTCTGCAAATTCCAAACAGATTCCATTTCTGCAAAGAAAAAAGAAAGAATTATTTATACACTAAGTTTTGTAAAGCAAAGTTTAAAGCTATGCTTTTTCACTTTAAGTCTAAAAAAACCTAGACTGGTTATTGCTGAGCTGGGGGTAGGGTTGAAATAGCAGTTCTCTGAAACTCAGACAAAACAATTTGTATTTTCCTATACTTCATATTGCCTTAAGTGTTTGACAGAAAGTCAATTATCTGAAATCAAGTTGTCAAGAGAACAATTCTGTCTACATAAAGAGCAAAGATATGCAGAAGGGTGTTATAAAATGTGATTTCATGTAATAGCTCATTATTATTGAAAAACAAACAAACAAACAAACCCAAGTATTTTTGGGCAACTCATCACCCCTTAAGAGGTGCCCAAGTCTTTTGAATGAAGCATTTATCAAATCTAATTAATTAAGCTTGATTCTCAAAATGCCTTATTAAAATTACTTAACTCTGCTATAGGCATAAATGGTTCTGTTATTCATACTACAACCACTTAAAAAAAAATGTTTTTTTTGACAGAGAGACAGAGAATGGGGAGGGCTCAGAGTAGTCTCCATAGATGCACGTCATTAATTTTTGACACAGTTTCTTTCCACACAGGTGGGTGCAGGGCTGCGCAGGCCGGGAACTGGGCTGGGGGCCTCCTGTATGGGAGGCACATCTCCACGAGCCAGGGGCCAGACTGGGGTCCTCCCACAGGGGAAGCACTCCCTAGTTCAGCATATGGGTCTGCATGAGCTGGGCCTGGGACTTGATCCTCAAACCTCGGGGCTGCAAAGCAAGTGCTCAACCATCTGAACCATCCTGGCATCCCCCACCCACTCTTACTTTAACCCATAGGTCAAAATGCCTATCCATCCCCATCTGTTAATAACACACAATCTTCATTTGCTCTAATTACATTCAAATGCAATTATCTATAATGTGCTTACTTTAGTACCTTATAATAAAGGAAATAATGTACATGACCAAACTATAGTGCCATATAGAAAGAAGGCAAGAAAAACTCTACCTGCAAGCATACTAGAAAGCTTCAGAGAGGATATCTGAAGTCTTAATGAGTAAGACATAAGACTATTATACCATAAGAACCTAAGAATGGGGGAAACCAGGATGGCACAAAACCATGTCAAAAACTGATGACATGCAACTATGGAGACTGATCTGGGCTGGGCCCTCCCCCTTTTCTGTTTCTGTCTCTCAGTCTGTCAAAAACAATAAAATAAATCTTAAAAAACAAAACAACAACAAAAAAACAGAACCTAAGAATAGGCCATGAAAGAAAACATTCTATGATATTAGTGCAAATAAACACTAGTAATAGGAATAAGCTATTACTAACAGAGTAAGTGCTCTTCCTGTGTCTATACAATTACCATTTTGAAAAGACAAAAAGGTAACTTCATCTTATACAACTGGATTTTGTGTAATTGTTTTCCACTATTTATCAGCAACCAATTTTAGTAAAAAATAAACAAAACTGTAGCTCATTAACATAGGATATATTTTTAAGGTGCAACATAATCACTCCCCAAGGCTATAAAAGAAGATAGGTATATAGATCTAAAATTATTATTTTTTATGTGTATGGATGGTGTAAGGAAATGAAAAAATCACTTTCACTCACCAATTTCTCACATCCCCCATCAAACTCACTTCCTAAAAAACTGCTAAAAATTTTTTTAAAATTTGTCTGAATTGGATATTTGGAATAATTGGTTAATTATTCAAAATGATCAAAGTAATTATCCAGATAAGATACCATTAAAGGTATGATAGCAATCCTATGATTAAACCAAGACTGGGAAATAATGCATTTGTTGCCACTTAGTCTAAGAGCTTAGTTGGATGCTATGCCTTTAAACTGTTGGGCACATATACCCAGTCCCCTCTGCTAGGAGGTCTAAGAAGGGAAGAGAATTATAACTAATTTAATCTGGAAAAAAGAAGATAAACCAGGAAGGGAATTCTAGTTATGGCATTCATATTTATTGCTCCAAAATAATTTCTAATTTCATTAAGTTTCAGATAATTAGGAATAGCTAAAATAGTCATTAGAACTGCTAATCCTATAAATTTCTGTATCTCAGATTGGCTTATCTTAAGAAATTCAAAGATAAGCCTTTCTGTGGTTGACCTGATGATAAAAAACTAACTCAACACAACCAACATTTTTTTCTTTTAGAGAAAAGTACAGAAGTCTCACATTTTGCAACAAGTAAATTCCTGAGTTCTGTAAACAGATTACTTGATGTTCATTACTGTAAGTTTGCTTAATGCAAAGATAAATAACAATCAAACTTTTCATTTTAGCCCATCTATGCTATAACATTTCATTTTCTCCACCGCAAACCTCAACCAACCCCTGCTCTTTCTTTGGGGGTGGGGGTGACTATACTCAAGAGTCACAGAATAAAGTTTTGCCTTTACTACACTTGACCTTGGAACAATGTGGAGATTAGGGGAGCCAATCCCCTGTACAGTTGAAAATACGAATATAACTTTTGATTCCCCCCAAACTTAAGTTGTTCCTCGGTATCTGCTAGGCATTAGTTCCAGGAACCCCCACCACCCCCACCCCAGATACTAAAATCCATGAGTACGGTACTCAAGTTCCCTATGTAAATTGGCACATACCAATGTATACAGTCAGCCCTCCACATCCACATCTAGCAAATGTACAGGTTATTTATTGGAAAAATCCACTTATAAGTTTACCTGTGCAGTTCAAACTGGTGGTGTTCAAGGGTTAACTCTATTTGCAAACACCCAATTTCTTTAACGAACTGAAGATATTTCTTTAGCTTACACTGGAACATTCACCTTTATGTTTTACTCTAATGTTATAGATTTTAAATGGTTTCTGGTAAGAAAGTTTTATTATCCTCAAATATGGGCTCTGGAGTGGTAAATCTGATCATGACTTTTGAGAAGAAAAAAGGGAAAGTATGATCTAGCTAAAAAATTAGCCATAGGCCAGCCTAGCTTCTACCTAAGAAATAGATCAGCATTATTGGTAGTGCAAAGGAAATGCAATTCTCCTTCCTGTTATTTAATGTTAATTATTTCCAGCAACTTGATTTTCTTGATTAGAATTTTAAAGTTTCCATTAAACACAAAGTTAAAATCAGAAGAGGAAATTAATCAAATATTGTTTACATGATTATATACCATGTTTAAACAACTCTACTAAAACTAATAAGAACCTAGGCTAAATAACAGCCTAGGTTATACATCATATATATACACAGTAAGTGATTTATAATGCATTTTTCCCTCTTTTAGGCTATGAAGTTTTGACTCAGATTCTAAATATGAAATGTTACTTTGTGTAATTTTATCACAAGCTGAACAAATGAGAAGTATAAAGGCTACAGAAGGTACACTCAACTATACAAAACCATAACATAGTAATTAATATTTTTTAACACCTCCCTCTTCAACAGTTTTTAACCTCCCACTTCTTTTTAAAGACAGATCACAGCATCCCATTATGCAAAGTTATTAAGAAATTGCCATAGGCTAACCCTGCTAAATAACATAAGTAAACATTTCTGATTTTAAGATATACCAAAGTAGGCAATTTTAGACCACCACCTAAATTATTTGAAGTTTTACAGCATCAAAATTTTCAAATATTTAATGCTTTTCATCAAATAAATTTAATATTCAATTTTCTAAAGCAGACAACTTTCTACATAGCTCCCTATCATGTTTCTTATAGTAAATGTCCAACTATCTTCAAGTTCTTAATTCCAAATGGATTAAGAAGTAGTATTTAGGGGCTAGGGATGATGCAAAAACAGAAAGGCTCTGCCTGAGCTTAGTTGAGTAGGCAGCTTTTCTAGAGAGAGGACAAAGCACAAAGGCATTTACGAAGAAAAGTTTATTATTTAATCATTTAGGCAAACGGAAGCCACTTAAGAAACCTAAGGTTGTTGTACTTGAAGCAACTGAAGAAAATGAATGAAATGACAATACAAAGAGCTCAGAGTCAATATTACTGCCAAAGTAGTAGGACAGTTGTATTAGAGATGGAGAAGAAAAAGATGGAGATGTTGGGGACAGGACATATATATCACCTAATGATCAGGGTTATATGTTAATTCCCACTGTGAGGGAAGGCAAGTAAGAAGGTTTTGGAAAACAATTTAGTTTAATATATGTATAACTGGATTCGTGATACTGAAAATGTGGTTGGTCTGAACTCAAGAGTAAAAGCAGTTGAAGAAGTGGTAAGATTAACTCCTTGACATACTTAGATGTCTCAGATTGTCATGTGTTTTGTTTTTTTTTAATTAATTTTTATTTTTGACAGAGAGAGAGATACAGAGACAGAGAGAGAACTAAACTGGGGGAGCTCCCAGTTCAGCATATGGTTCCGCACGGGCCAGGGCCAGGATTCGATCCCCGGTCCCCGGTGCTGCAAAGTGAGCACTTAACCCACTGAGCCATCCCGGCTTCCCCCCATGTGTTTCTTAAGCCATTGTAAACACTGATGTTTCTGAGACGCATGCAGATTTAATTTGAGTGCAGTTAATAATGCAAATATTGTCAAGAAATAATAATATATATTGTGTTAAAGTGTGAACTGTAGAAATAATCCCTTTAAGATGTCTGTTTTGAATCTGTATTACGATGACACTGAGAATGCTGGGATAGCTCAACAGGTTGAGCCTGAGGTCCCAGGACGAGTCCTGACACCGCTCTAGCCAGAGTAAGGCCATGTGAACCCACGACGTACAGAATTGCAGCTGGAAACCTCCAGGTGAGGGTTCTCGCTTCCTGTGCACCCTGGCCAGTGTAAGGCCATGTAAACCCACGTACTGAAAATTGCAGCTGGAAACCTCCAGGTGAGGGTTCTCGCCTCCTGTGCCCACAACCCCACATCCACCTGTGTGGAATGAAACTATGTTCCAACTCATGATGTACAATTATAGAGACCGCTCTGGGCCTTCCCCCTTCTCTGCCTGCCTGTCTGTCTCTCTCTCACCTCTCAAAACAAATCTTTAAAAAATTAAAGTGACTGGGGAAGCTGGGATGGCTCAGCAGGTTAAGCGCTCACTTTGCAGCCCTGGGGACCGAGGATCGAATCCCGGCCCTGGCCCGTGTGGACCCATATGCTGGTGTGTCCCTAGTTCAGTTCTTGCCAGGGCCTACGCGGGAGGCTCACGGCCCAGTTCCTGCCCTGCACAGACCCGTGCCCACCTGTGGAATGAAACTACCGGTATGTAGAAAAACCAATGATGTGCAACTATGGAGACTGCTCTGGGCCCTCCCCTTTCTCTGTCTCTGTCCCTTTCTCTCTCTCTCTGTCAAAAACAATAAAAATAAATCTTTAAAAAAAAAAGTGACACTGAAACTGATAGCCAAATGGGGTATTTGAATAAAAACAGTGATTCTGATCAATATGCAACAGAAAATTAAAATTAAAATTCAGGTGATGGTAGTCCTATCCTACACAATGTTCGTAAATGTGCAAGACCTATTTATTATTTATATCAAGCAATGATGACTGTGATTCAGGAGATATGGAATCAGAAAAAGAAAATATTCCAAATACAAAACCATTTATCCAAATTGCTGGTATAAAGGCTTTAGTTTTGCAAAGACCAGGAGCAAATCCTATGCCTCCTTGTGTTTTGAAGCAAGTGCTAAGTGTGATTTTTTAAAAATGACAAGCATAGAAACAAATATACTCAGAACTTGAAAGAGGATGAGGAGTGGTTTCCAGTAGCAAGTGATGAAATAAAAGCATACTTTTCGTTATGTATCATAATGTCGCAAGTAAAAAAATCTAAAAGAGCAACATTAGAAACACCGATATTTTCAAAATTATTGTCTTGCAGATATATTACACTTTCTTCACTTTGTGAATAATCAAACTGTAAAGAAGATCAAATACAAAAAGTGTGAAGTACAGATGACTATTTGAATAAGTTTGAACAATTATATACTTGATTAAGATGTCTCCCTAGATAAGTCACTGATGAATTTCAAAGGACTTGCTGGGGTACCTTCAATTTACAGCTACCAAACATGCCAGATTTGGAACCAAAATTTATAAGTTATGTGAATCCAATACTGGATATTGAATCTGCCTTCACATTTACACAGGACAAGATAAGGTTTGAGGAAGTGACGCACTTGCATCTCAAAGCATAATTATAAAAGTAGCTAAACCAATTTTAGGGAAAGGATACACATGGTCCTTACACAATTGGTATACATCACTGAAATTATTCCAAATTTTAAATAAAAATAATACAAATGTTGGAACTATCCAAAAAAAATCAAAAGAAATGTGCCAAAGAAGATGGCATTGTATAAACTAAACAAAGAACTTTATCTTACAAAAGGTATTCTGTCCTTATGATGGAGTGATAAGGATATATATATATACACACACACACACTCATAATATATATTATATATATACACATACATATATAATATATATATTAAACACTAAACATTCAAAAACAGAAATGACTTGACATGGGAACAATAAGAAATAAGGCAAGTGAGAAAGAAAATATTGTGGAACCTAGTTGTGTAGTTGCATATAATTGTGGAATGGGAGGGTCGACAAGACCAGTTTTTGCATGTTTTCCAACTACACAAAAATGTGTCAAAGACATAGAAAAATACTTTTTTTATCTGCTTGATATGGCTCTTTATAATGCTTATATACTATATTCCAAGTGACCTAATTTGACAAAGCAAACACTGGTAAATTTTTGATTGAACATTAGAAGAAATGCTGTGTAACTTGTCTCTACCAGAATATCTGACACATAGCAGACCTTCACAAAGGAAGTGCCCAATTCAGTCACAGGTCAAAAATTGGGCTCATTTTACTGAACATCCTGCAAAGAGATATGATGTGCGCTCAATAAATAATAAAAGTGAAAGGACTTGGTAATATAAAAAAATGTCTAATCCTTCTTTTCATTTACCAGAATGTTTAAAAAAGTTTCATACCCTACAGGACTATTGTTTTCTAATTTTTAAAGATTCATTTTTATTGTTTTTGACAGAGAGACAGACAGACAGAGACAGAGACAAGGGGGAGGGCCCAGAGTAGTCTCCATAGTTGACAGCATTAGTTTTCCATATAGTTTCACTCCACAGGTGGGTGCGGGGCTGCGCAGGGCAGGAACTGAGCCAGGAGCCTCACGCGTAGGTCCCAGCAAGACCCGAACTGGGGGCACACCCCAGTTTAGAATATGGATCTGCCTGGGCTAGAGCCGGGATTAGATCCTCAGTCTCCGGGGCTGCAAAGCGGGCGCTTAACCCGCTGAGCCATCCCAGTTTCCCCATTTTCTAATTTTTTTTTTCTTTTATTAAAAAAAATTTTTTTTATTGTTTTTGACAGAGTGACAGAGAGAGAGAGAGAGAGAGAGAGAGAGAGAGAGAGAGAGAGAGAGAGAGAGAGAAAGAGAGATACAGAGACAGAGAGAACTGAACTGGGGTCACTCCCCAGTTCAGCACATGGGTCCGCACGGGCCGGGGCCGGTATTCGATCCTGGGTCCCCGGCACTGCAAAGTGAGCGCTTAACCCACTGAGCCATCCCGGCTTCCCATATTTTCTAATTTTTATATGATTATTCTTTATTAATTTTGGTTATTAGTATTGAATTGATATTGTCTTATTTAGCAATGGATAAATACTATTTTCTTTGTTAAGCTTATGTTAAATTAAAAAATAGTATTTTTTGCTCACATAGAATTTAATTCATGTCAAGGGATTAGTACAGTGATAGAATTTGATGAGATTACTCAGAGGAGCTTGAGTAGCATGGAAAGGGGACTGAAAGAATATTAATATTTGAGGAAAAGAGGATGACGCCAAAACAGTTATACAGAAGATGTAAAAAGTAGAAGAGTGGGAAAAGTTCAGGAAATGCAAACGAGAGAATTTAGGGAGTGTTCAACTATAGCAATTTTTGCCCAGTTAGGACACTTGTAACTTTAGTCACCTATATCTTTTTCTCTATCCCAATGCCATTGCCTAGTTCAAGGAGTGGTTAATGTTATGAACATTTCTGTAGTTGTCTTTTAGCTGGCCTCTTCTGTCATTAATCGAGCCTCACTTTGTTTTCTATACCATAGCTACCATTCTCTTCCTTTAAAAATATAAGTTTGAAAGTGACCACAATGTTCAAAACATTTCAGTAGATTCTCACTGCCCACAGAGAGACTGTATCTATTTGCCTTGTATAAATTTTATTTCTAGCATTTAACACAGTGCTTGATACATCAATAAATAAACTAGATAACTAAATTAAGGGTTTTTAACCTTGCACATTTACCTTCCTTGAAAACAAATTGAGTAACTGAACTGGCAATCTTCAAACACTATTCCATTTCTTCTACTAAAAATATTCTGACTCTCCTTATACAATAAATAAGCTAATTTCCACCTGTTTTTTTTTTTTTTAATCCCTCCACAGTAGATCTTAACTCATTACCCACCTTAGGGATTTCTCTATGTTCCAAATGAATTTTGTATATTTTTCCTACAGAGTTATTACACTAGTCACATATATCTTTTCATATTACCTATTAATTTCTTAATGACATGAATCCTCTCTTTTCATCTACTTAGCACTGCTTTGCACAGTGCTTGGTACAAATATTAATTTGAATGGAATACTTACTTATAAATCAGTCAGGAACATAACTTAATATTAGGTATAACCATTTGAAACTGCTGACAGTCAACCTTTTTGACCTTCAAAAATAGCAATTTCATATGGTCCAACCCAATAGTCAGCATTTAATTCTAAAATCTTTCAAAGTAAAAGACTGGATGAAGCTAAGAAGGTTAAAGCGAAGTAGAGGCTTATATATTTTTGCCTTTAAATTTTAATAGACCATTTTAAAGAGTCATTTAAATATTTTTAAAAGCACACAATGGTTTCCTCCACACCCAAAAAAGAAAATACATCAAATATAAAGCCAAACAAGCTTTATATTTGTTCCCACAATTGAGAACCCCTCAGATCAATTTACCGATAATCATGTCTTCCAACACTTTATATGGAATTCTGTAAAATTCAGGAGGGGTGGTGACACAAATTTTAAGTTTCCCCCCACGTCCTAATCTAGATCTGCTCACCTTTTGATGATTACTGGTTATACCAACACCATGTTTTGCTATTCTGACTTCCTCTTTTTCAACTGGTTCACTGTATCTTCAAAGATGTCTGTCAGAAATTTCTCCTCACCCTTTTCTTTTCCATTTTGATTATAACCATAGAGAAACGCAGCATGTTCCAAGCAAATTTTATTAAGGTAGTTAGAAATCACCACCTTCTCAATAGATGCTTAATGCTTTAGTATATCAATTTCAACAGTATACTCCCAATTTGGAGCTATACCAAACTAGACTAAATGGAATTGTCTGGACTACCTCTGAATACACACAATAGAAACTTAGAGCCCAAGGGTTTGTGCCCCCCCCCCCCCAATTTCACTCATTTCTACTGCTGTAATGTAGTCTGAAGGTAAAATGTCATTGCTTGGAATGAGATTGCTACTACAATGATAATAGACAACTTATGCTTTATAGTACTGGTGGTTACTTCTCTCATCCTTAGGACTTAAGCTAATGAAATCTGAAGGTTAAATTTTAGCTTCTATAAATTCCTTACAAATTACCTTCTAGGCTAATACCAAAGTACAGTAAATCCATTACTACTGTACTCAATAAAGCAGACTTAATGAGAAATCAAGCATCCAGTATGGATATTAAAATGGCACGTCATTGGAGGGGGGAGGATTTTCTACAATCATAAGAATTACTTGTTACATATATTCCTATAATCTCTAATAGAGGGAAAAAGAGGATCATTCCCGTAAGAAACTGAACTAGGACTGAAACCAAAGTCAAATCTTCAAGCACCTGTTAATAAAATATTTATCAGTTCCCTCATGCCCTTAACCAACCTAAAAAGTTTAAACAAATACATAATACATTCATCTGACTGCAAATAATCTGTTATTTCTCTGCCTGGACTATTCCAAGAGTCTAACTGATCTTCTTCCACTTCTAGTCATCAGAAAAATGGCTTCCAATCTACCCTACAAATTGGTAACACATTAATATACCTGAACACAAAGCTACAAGTTAGTTGCTTAGTACCAACTCAAATTTTAAAGCACTTGTGTACAATCTGATAGTACAAAATAAATGCTGACATACTTATTTTATAAAGTCAGGAAACCCAGGCTTAAAAATGACAATGGATTTGTTCAAGTACACAGGAATTGGGGACAACAGAATTAAAACCCCTATCTTCTGTTAGTTTAAATTACTTCCATTCCATCAGCCTATCCTCTGATATTCAATGACTCCACCTGCCTCCAGACTGAAATTGAAAACCTCCATGACCTGGCAGTAACTTACCTTCTCTTTTATATCCCCCCAGTACACCCAAGATGGATCTCTTCCAATATTTATATTTATTCATGATTCTCCAACTTTTTCTATTCTTTACTTTCCTCTTCTCTGCATTTCCATAAGTCAAAAATGTTCCCCTATCCACCAACAGTTAAAAGGCGTTGCTTCCATGAAAACATATTGCGCACTCTCTACCTTTACTCCATTAAATTCTCTCTTACACTGAAATCTCCTAATATTTGTAACCTTATGACATTTAAAATTTCACCTTTATTGTTTTCTTCTCTACTTGATTAAGTTCTTTAACGAAAAAGACTCACCCTGTCAAAGTAAGTCTTCCGTAACTAAATAAAGCACTTACTTTGCGTATGGTAGGCACATAAGGGAAAGGAAATCACACACAAAAAGTATTGCACAACTCCTTAAGTGGTACAGAAAAGAGTGGCAAAGAGTAGTACAGAAAACTGTTGCAGAGAACAGGGGAAAAAAAGGATTAAGTTGAGGAAAATTCTCTAGACCCAGAGTTCCCAGTCCTAGCAGACAATTAAAACTGTCTAGTGAGTTAAAAAAGATTTCTTGGGGGGGGATGCCGAGATAGTGCTTGCCTTACTGCAAGGTCCAGGGATCAAATCCCAGCACCCCTGGCCCATGCAAACCCATATGCTGAACTGGGGGGGCATACCTCTCATGTAGAAGGCCCCCAGTCAGTTCCTTCCCCACATAGCCCCACATACACCTGTGTGGAATGAAACTGTCACAACTAATGCTGTACAACTATGGAGACTGCTTGCTCTAGGCCCTCCCACTTCTCTGTCTCTCTCAAACAATATGTTAAATCTAAAAAAAAATAAAAAATTTTTTTTAATTCCAAGGCCCAACACAGATCTATTGAATCAAGTCACTTATGCCACTAACCTGCCACCTGTGGAGGTAATAGAGAAATAAGTGTTTAAAATGTTTCATGCAACAGCCTAGAGTTGCCTCAAGAATATTTTATGCTAGATAGCTTAGCTTTCATGCTGACTCACCCCATCCATCAAGTATTAAAATCTTATTCTATTCATCCCCCAAATCAATATTTGCTACGTAAAATATACTAAAACAAATTATTTTTTAATGAGTATTACAAAATGTCAGCATTTTGAAAGTTTGATATCCTTCAGTGCAGTATTAGCCAAGCAAGATAAATCAACCTGCCTTAAATTATGACTGAGCAAACACACAACTCACACCAATCTACCTTACACTTCAACAGACTTGGCTGCAAATGACTTCAATCATTTCAAAACCAGATTCACCTCAGAAAGTAAAGATCTAGTGTTATAAGCCTATAACAAATCAAAGAGTTCTATTAAACTAAGAATTCTGAGAAATTACTTTGAAGAAGGCAACAGTTGTTGTATCTTGGGTTTGTGCATTAAAAGCTATCACTCTAACATATTCAAAGTATCAACTAGTAAAATGTTATACTTGAATCTGCTTTTAAAAACTCCTGCCAAAAAGTGTTAAGGCGAATAGATTAAACATCAACAACAATGCTTTTTAAATATGCAAGCTAGATGCTGGGTTCATTGTAGTTCATTATATTTTTGGCTCCCTTTTATGTATTCTTACATTTTTCATAATCAATTTAAAAAGATATTTTATTAAAGGTTTGCCTCGTAAGTGTCACTTTAGATAAATGAAACCTACCCCTCACCTTAAATATTGGTACCACTATGTAATGGTACTATATGCCCCTAGATCAGAGGTTTCCGAACTACGGCCCGTGGGCCGCATCTGGCCCGCAAGGCCCTCTCATCTGGCCCGTGCAGACCTTTTTATCTGAATAAAATAATATTAAATAAATAATTAAAAACAACATCTATGTTTTGATTCTTTTTTATTTGGACCTCAAGTGTGTAGTCGGCCTCCAAATTGCTGTTTGATAGTTAATGTGGCCCGCGGGCTGAAAAGTTTGGAGACCCCTGCATAACAAAAATCAGCAGTCTTAAGTTAGTAGCATAATATATATCAAAAGCTAGAAGAAAAAGCTCAAAAAGCAGAATTCCCATTGTTCCCCTTTTTATGCTTCAATGTACCTTCATTTTATATCCTTAATTGATTTTTTAAAATCTGCAGTATTTCTAAGGCTGCATTTTGTTTAGTCTAAAAGATGCACCATTCCTACTGACCCGACATAAAGCACCCTTACCTATTTCCAAATAAAGTTATTCAAACAGCTTATTTGTGAAGTTAGAATGTATGCACAGAACTTCCAATTCTAAGCCTAACTTCAACTCATTTAGTAAGAGATTACTTTTAAACATTTAAGGACTACATTAAAATTCCAAGAAAATAATACACATGCTCTTTTAAAGGATATTCCAATAAGCCCAAGTGATTATTCTTTTAGAGTTTAAAAAAAACCTAAAAGAAAAAAAACAACAAGCCATTCACTTATGAAAAAGATCTGCAGATCTTCAAAAGGTTCTGATTCAAAACAAATCCAAAGAGAAATCAGTGACCTAATGGCCCAATCTACACCTGGTAGGAATTCAAAGAACCTGTAATTTCGGACCTAATTGGACTGATTTAATTACCTATTATTCTAGGGAGGGGGGAATCTATACCAATTTAATCTCATTGATGTCCAACTACAAAACTTAAACTGACACACTTTACTAAAGCAAACCTTTCCGTAACACCAGCAAAACTAAACAAAACTGCATTCATGTAGGGACATTTTGTTTATCTAAATACAGTTGATTTCATATTTAGTTAACCTATGCATAGGGAAAATGCATACAGAACACCTAGAAATAGGAGTTAATACTCCAATTTTAAAAGGCCCGATTTCTCCATAACAACTACCCATAAAACCACCAACAAACCACATGACGCAACAACTTGTCCCAGAATTTTTTGCAAGTTGTGGGAGAACATAACACAACCAGATATCTCTTCTCAGGTTCACACAATTACCATCACTACAAAATACTTCGGTAAAGATTTTATAAGTAATGGTCTCTCCAAAGGGCAGATGGCACAGAAAATAACACCAAAGACGTCTAACTCACCTGGCAAATCTTAACTTAAAATTAATCACATGTATTAAGAAACTAAGCATTTCTTTTTTGCCCTTTGCTAAAAACATCCATCTCCTGGTTAACTCCTATTTACTTCCAAAGAACATTGCAGACAGGTAATTTTATCTGCCAAGATTTCTACTCCTAAACTCTCATAAGGCAATTGTCTTAGTTTGCAGATAAGGTATGCAGACTAGGTAATTTGCTTAAAAGTCACATTGCTTTGTTATTGATCTCTGAGGCAGTGGTTCTTCCAAGGAGACTATGGTAATTACCTCAGCATCACTATGATTATGCTGCTCCTACCTAAATCAGCCATTGTTAAAACTGGGAATGTGCATGAAATTTAATATTGTATGTCAATAATAATTGGAAAATTAATTTAAGTGAAAAATTTAAAAAAGGGAGTGCATAGTATATAGTAGGTATTTACATACCTGCATGCATGTATGAATTTGTTAGTAAGGGGGTGGCGGAGATGAAGGTAGACGACTAAAAAGTACTGTTCTCAAAAGCACAGAGGCTCTATCATTCATTAAACATCATTATTAGCTTTATGGATTTAAATCAGTTTTAGGTCACAGCGAATTTTTAAGACACAAATAACCATTAATAAGTTACAGTAGACTCTCAGTTAACCAGCACCCATGGGGATTGGTAGATGCTGGTTGTCTGAGTTTCAGTTAATGGAGAGTCTGCTGTATTAACAAGGAACTTGAAGGATATCTGGTTCCTTTTTAACATGGGCATTGGAGCTATGAGAAGTATAGCCTCCCAAGAGCTTGGTCCCTTCAATGCTAACTGTGCTTGCCATTGTAGTTTGTCCGATTATTTTCTAGTTACCACTCAGCACCCATTATTCCTTCTAAGAAAAAAATAGCTCGATACTCCATCTTTTTGGACTCCTTAAAAACACTGTCTTACTCATTTTAAGCAGATCAGAACTATTAGGTGAATTCACTAATAAAGCAGCATATTATAAAAAGTAAAAAGGAGAGGAAACATCTATTCAAAGAAAATTTTCAAAACACTTTTAAGAATGTTCAAGACACAATATATCATCCCTTTAGGCACCCCTCCATCTTAACCCCTCTTTATTCTTGGAAATAGGCAGGTCAATTAATTATACTTGTCTAAATAAAAAGAAAAGCTTTTAAGTTGGAAAAGTGAACATTCCTTCTAAACTTTAACCATACTATTTCCCAAAAACCCTGAATCAGTTTATCAACTACTTATTCATTCTCAACTAAGCTCTGAAATTCTTAAAGAATCTCATAATTTCCAAAATTCATCCTTAGTACAATAGCTAATAAATGTATAAAAATAAGAATCTTTAAACAAATGAGTTACCTTTAGTGTGATATACAATAGCAGCCCTCAGGTCAAAAGAACCCCAGCTATCATTCCTTTCTAGGCTTCTCTGGTATCTCTGTTCTTTGGCGGAGCCTAACAAAGTGTTCGTAGGAGATGCCAGAGGATTTTGATTTTCTATCTCGTAGTCCTTTGAGAGAAACACTAAAGCACCTTGACTACTGGTGTCTGCTTTTTGCAGGTCACCTATATGACTGGGTTCCAAGGATAAGGCTCCACTCTCACTAGTAGTCCCAGGTTTTAGAATACCACCCAGAACTTGAGGACTAGTCCGTTTTTCCAGCTCATAAGCCTTGGGAAACACAGGATGCTCAGCTACTGAGGGGATTATTTCAGCACCCTGTGAAACCAAAGTGGCAGGATATTCCCCTTGAAATGTCACCTCCATCACTTTATGATCTGATGACTTCCCAGTAACAGTCTCAGGGCCAGCACTGGGCTCATTTATAAATGACAAGCCCCACTGATTCTGAAAGATATCTCCCAGGTTTTGCTGATCTGTCTGAGAGGGTAGATCCACTTGTGCTGTGCTCAACAGCACAGTTTGCATATTTGAAGGGTAGATAAAAAGGCTAGACTTAATTTGTTCAACAGCTGCTGAAGTTAGACTCATGTCCTGGAGAACTGAATCAGTTCCAGAAGAGATGGGTGTTAGCGTATTAGCAGCAGTAGTTAGCAGTGGCTGACCCCCTGGAGAATACACACTTGCATCAGTCCCTGCTAAAACAGGCCCATTAGAAAAGTTGGCTGAAGTAACAGATTTCAGCGCCGACATGGGGACCTGGGATACTCGACTTGAAGTTTGGGTCTGAGTTTCCCCAGTAGATGATGAAGATGATGAAGATGAAGATGGTGACACAGAAGAATTCTGTACACTTTTGTTGAGGTTTTCCTTAACTTTGCTTGCATAACTTATTTTAGGAACAATTTTAGCACTGCTATTGTCCACTGGAAAAACTGGGGGTGGTTTAAATAAGGTCCAAGAGTCCTCTTTGGAGGCAACTGCAGAAGAATGCTTTCCTTTGGGCCGATCATCAAACTTTTTGCTGCTTACACCAGGTTTAACATCAGAGCTTTTCCGCAACATGTCACCCACAGCAGGTTTTCCTCGACTTGTTCCTCCAGGTCCAGTTTCATACTTCCAAATGGGCTTTGAACCATCTACTCGATTTCCCTTTTGTTCACTGTAGTCAGGCTTGAAAGTTTCAAGTCCCTGTTTTAAGGTTGGGACACTGGTCTCCTGCATGGTTTTGTCCTGCACTAAATTAAGGTTTTCACAGCCTTTGGCACTATTGCGCCTAGCTTTCCTTTTTTTCGGAGTGGTATATCCACTCTCAGATCCACTTCCATCATTATCTGCTCCTTTGCCCATATAACCATTAGTAATATAGCCAGAATTAGTTGTTACAACACCATTTGGAATTGCCACAGCATCACTCTTATCTATAGACTGATTCTCTCCAGATTTATTTTCATAAGACTTCCCATTCTTTTTGTCCATGCTGTTTTTCTGAATGAAATTTCTAGTTTTAATTCCTCCTTTCCCAAAGGTGCTGGTCTTTACAGTCTGCTTCACATTAGTGTCTACAACTTGTTGGTTGCCATTGAGGACCCTAGAAATAGGGTTGGTAGCTTCATCAGAACTGAGGTTCTTTAAAGATACTTCTCTTTCTCCAGCATTACCATTTAGTTCACCATAGCCTAGGGAGAAAAAAGTTTAAAAAAATTACAATATGTAAAGTACAGTCATACCCAATATTTAAGAACTGTTCATTTACTGTGTGCTAGACACTATACTATGAGCTTTAGCTTTGTATGTTATTTCACAGTTCCATGAGAAGACATTTGTCAATCCCATTTTACAAATTAGGAAGTCCACCAAGCAAGAGACATAACTAAGCAGGGATTCAAACCAAAGTCTGAGTTCAGAAAGAACATGACCTCTTAAGCAGCATACCTCTCATCTAACAGAATCAATCTTCCCATCATTCTCACAAGGCTGTTATAAAATTTTCTTTACAACAAAGAACAGTTATACCGATAAGGTAATTTTACGTATTACAGGGAAATTAAAACTCCATTTCTATGAAACCATAAATGGCAGGTCTATTCTGTCAAACAAAAATTAATACCTGTGAACTTTTTCTAAAGTAGTTAAATTCATTTTGACAATTTTCAGAGTTTAGATCACTGTTAGTATAAAACCATGTCCCATGTCCCAATGTTTTTAACATATATTTTCTTCACTTTACATTTAGGTAAACAGACTCACAGAGAAATTAAGTAACCTGCCCAAGTCACAAAGTGAAAGAACTGGAAATCTGAACTCCAGTCTGTCCGGAAAATGGGTTCCTATCACTATATCATGCTGCCTACCTAAATGATGAAGCAAGAAAAATATTTACTAACAAAACTGCAAGGAAAGATGACTAATTTTTTTTTTTTTTTAAGACTTATTTCCATTGTTTTTGACAGAGAGCTACAAAGACAGAGACAGAGAGAAGGGGGAGGGCCCAGAACAGTCTCCATAGTTGCACATCATTTGTTTTTCCACATAGTTTCATTCCACAGGTGGGAGTGGGGCTGCACAGGGTAGGAACTGGGCTGGGGTCTCATCCCAGTGAGAACCGAACTGGGGGCACTCCCCAGTTCAGCATATGGGTCCACACAGGTTGGGGCCGGGACTCGATCCTCGGTCCCCGGGGCTGCAAAGTGAGCGCTTAACCCACTGAGCTATCCTGGCTTACCCAAGATAACTAATTTTAAAAAGTGTTATGGTATTCCAGTTTAACAAATTCAACTGCCATAAACATTATTGTAGGTGATTCAATTGAGTTAACAACCTTTCCCATTTCCTTACTAGTAAAACAGTGATATTAGTTATCTCCTTTTCTATGAAATGTTCCCAAAGCATCTCAAAGTCAACTCATTAGAAAGAGATACTCGGTAGGTCTCTCTCTCATTTAAGGCAACTTTTCAGGTGCAGGAGGGCCTTCAACAGAAATACCAAGTAATGCCTTTGTCACTTTCATTCATTCTCTTGGGCTTTTAGCCTGTGAAAAGTTAAAAGGCACATGGAGCTTGTACATTGTTTTGAAAATTTAATTTTGAATGTGATAATTATCGATATAACCCATATTAAAAGATATTTGTATATATTAAGAGTATAAGGAATACTAAAAAATTTTTTTTAAAGTTTAAGAACCACTGTTTTAAAAGAATTGGAAGTCTAGGAAGATTCACAACAAAGCTAGTTTTAAGTCACTCATTCTACATCAGAGAAAAAGGTGGGAACATTAAAAAAATGAGCCAATTAAGGCCTTTTCTTCTATTATATTAACTTTCAGTAAATAACCCCCAAAAATATACTTAAGGCATAATCAATCATTCCTAAAACAGAGTAGCACAAAACTTGTACCATGTGAGAATTACTTTGTAAAACTTCTGTAGACTTACATTTTATTTTTTTGGTTGCTAAAACGGCTAAGATAACCTATTAAGCCAAAATTTCGGTGAAAAACTTCTAACTATAAGAAAGTAAAGAAAAGATCACTGCTTAGGATGTTTTCTAAAATGTTTATTTTTTCTCCCTCTTTAGACAATCAGAAAGTTCCAATATCAAGGCCCTCCAACATTTTTTTTACAGACATAAATTTATCTGTGTACAACTCTAGATCCAAGAGAGGAAATACATACCCATTTAAAATGCGAACAGGCTAAATAAACAATGGCCCGTACTCTTGGGCCCATTTGTCAACTTTAGAGATCTCAAAGGTAAGCAGTCTTAAACACCAAACAATCCAATGTCCAAATTAAGTTGGATCAAAGCCAAGACTTTAAAGTGGGCTAGAATAATTTTCCCTAAGGTTACTAATATTTTGCGGTCCTGATATCAGAAACCAATTTATAAAATAACTCAGAGGGATGCTGGGATGGCTCAGCGGGTTAAATGCTGGTCCTGCAACTACAGGGCCCAAGGATCTTAACCCAGCCCAGCCTGTGCAGTCCCATATGCTGAACTGGGATGTGCCCCCAGTTCTGTTCTGGCTGGGTGAGCTTCCCATGTGGGTGACCCAGGTTAGGCTCCCACTCCCTGCGTGCCTCCCATCCAAGTTCCTGCCATGGACAGTCCCCAAGCCCACCTGTAGAGTGAAACTATTTGAAGAACTAATGAGGTACAACTTCTTTCTGTCCCTGTCAAAAACAATAAAAATAAATCTTAAAACAAACAAAAACTGAGAAGTTACTATACTTATACTTTTAATCACACAAAAAATTATCATTTAATTATACAAAAATTTTCCCCTGGTAGCCTTGCTGATTGATATGCAAGTCAGTCAAAGACATTTTTTTAAAAACTCAGGTGTTTTTAAGAAAAATGTAAACACTATAGATTTACTGAGAAAAATCAAAGGACTCCCATGGCTTTTATTATTTAGGGTTGCCATGCTAAAGCATCTAACCCTACACTTCAAATGGACCCAGCAAAACTTCAGTCTTAAATCGAGCTTTGGGATTAGAAACTGAAATTACCTAGCACATTTGGCCCTCTCTTGCGCCCTCTTCTGGATAAAGAAAAACTTCTTTATAGGTTTGTGGGTAATGGGTCTAAAGAGCCTAGTACCTCAACATACTGCAGATACATTTCAAAAATTCTCAGTTTTCTTAGTAAGTGAGCATTATGCTATGTTAAAACAACAGTCCTGTGACCAGATCACACATGAAAAACTGCTCATCCCAAAATTGTTTATGTTCTCTCAAAACTGCTAAACCGAGTTTCTGCTCTTCATTCTCTCCCCCAAGATAAGACATACTAATTTAAAGAATGCCTGCCACCTTGAATGGTCCACCTGCTTCTTTGTGTAGAGAAGAGTCCTGCAGGGGTATATTAATACCTGACCTACAAAATACAGTTTTCCAATCTGAGCAGTAATTTTGCCTTATATTCCAAGCAACCATCAATAAGGTAAGATTTCCTCACTTTTAAACTTAAGACATAAAGTTAAAAAGACCTAGAGTTGTACAGTCTCTAACAGTTTAAAAACTGTTACAAATACTTAGGATTAAACACTCAATCCATCTATATGTTCATTTCTATTGCACACATCAGTCCCCGCCACCCCCCAAAATATAAGGTCTGACATTCCAATTTCAGTCTTCAAGTCACATTAAGTCAGCAATAGAAAAGCAGTTTTTACTCCTGCTCTCAGGAACTGCTTATATATCATTTAACACGCTGGATTTAATACTCATTTTCTTACCATTCCCTTTATTTCTTTTCAATGTATAAGGAACCCTTATTTTTAAAATTCAGCATGGCAACGAATTTTTAAGTTCATTTCTTTTCAAATTTTTTCTAAAATGACTTTTACTCTCGATTTAAATTTGTTAGAAACAAGAGTTTTGGGATCAATATAGGTTTGAAAACGGGAAAATCTTTCAAAATGGAAACAAGCCTCCCTCATGGTAGTGAACCAACCTCATGGATGACCCACCTCGGTTTACTCTTAAAGTACAAGTAACAGGGGTCAAAAAAACTCACCCTCCCCCGTTCGATCAAACATTTTCAAATCTCTCTCCTCAAAAACACTACCCAAGCCCAGAAGGTAAATGTTGGGGTGGGGGGAGCGGAGGGGGGCAGAATAAGCTTTCCTCGTAAAAATGATCTGCTAGAAGGAAAAGGCCCCAAGTGAAAGCCTAAGAGCCGGAGTCATGAGCGAACCTGGCAGGAGATGAGGTTCCTGTGGCACAGAACTCGTGACCAGGGAGCCGGGTTCCCGCTGGGTACCCCACCCGGCCTTCAGGCGCCGCCTCTACCCAAAATGTGTCCCCCCCCCCACCCCACCCCTCCTGCCCCCGAGGAGCGCCGACGATGCCCGCGATCTGCGGCCTCCTCTTTCGGCTCCGCTTCGAGACCGACGCCCCGACCGCCCGCGCCTCCCGCCGCACCCGGGAGCGGGAAACGCGGCGGCCGGCGCGCGGGACCCGGCACAGGCCGCTCCCCTCGTGGCCGCTTCCCTCCCCCCACCTCAACCGCCCCCGCCCCTCACCCCAGGGACCCGCCCGGGGCCGCGCGGCAGCCACCGGATTACACAACCCGGCCAGCGACCGCGGGAAGGGGGCCACGGGCCGGCAGCACCCCC
Organism: Craseonycteris thonglongyai; assembly: GCA_004027555.1. Taxonomy (NCBI): domain Eukaryota; kingdom Metazoa; phylum Chordata; class Mammalia; order Chiroptera; family Craseonycteridae; genus Craseonycteris; species Craseonycteris thonglongyai. The sequence goes on from PVKE010001360.1 coordinate 72,632, forward strand.
GCAGTGCGTCGGGGTGGGGGGCAAGGCGGTCGCCGGTGGGGATCCCGAGCCACCTGGCTCCGCCGTGCCGGGTGCCCCTCAATACCCTTCCCCCTCCGCTCCTCAGTGGGCCCGAGTCGGTGACAGGAATCGGCTTCCAACATGGCGGACAGGAAGCGGCCCCGCGAGGAGGAGAGAACATTCCAGCCGTGCCGGCTCTGGGGGGAGCGGGCCCAGGAAGCCGGCCTCGGAAGGGGCCGCGGGACCAGACTGCGGGGGCCGGTGCCCAAAAGGGGTACGTCGGGGTGGAAATGACCCGAGAGACGTGGGGTCCCCCCCGTTCCCCTAGACGGGAACCCCAAGGCCACAGGTGGGCTTGAGGTGGCAGTGAGAGAGGACACTTTCTCAACTCTGCCCACCTACCCTCTCCTCGCCACTGCAAAAGGGTCTCGCGACACCGCCCGGGTCGGGATTCCCTAGGCCTTCCTGAGTTACACTCGGAATGATTTGGGGGGGCTAGGCTCACCCCAAATGAAGGCCCACAAATTGCGGTCCCTCCAGGGCCGCAGGAAGGTAAACGGGGAAGAAATAATAAGGTTAGACTTCCAAGGCCGACCCTCCGGGTCTTCCTCCACCCCGGGCAGGGGCCGGGAAGGTCACACTGGCCTGACTGGGCCTCTCCCATGCTGAGAGCAAAGAGAGGGTGCCGCAAACCCCGTGGCCCAGCCCGAGCCTCGGGAGAATGAAAGGGGGGTTCTTCCCCGGAGCCGCAGCACACAGGAACCCCAACCCGGTCCGCGCTTTCCGATCCAGCCCCACCCCCATCTCCCCTACCTCCCACCCCTTCCCCCACTCGTCCTCCCTCCCAGACCTGTTTTCTTCTTCGGCGTTTCCTGGTGCTGCTGGAGGGCGTGTTTCTGCTCATGTTTCAGCGGCTTTGACTGGGCCTTGGGGCTGCCCTCGGCTCCATGCTGTAGGTATTGGTGAGGCTGCTGGTGATGGTGGTGGTGATGGTGGCTGTGGCTGTGGTTGTAGAAATAATAATGGTGGTGGTGGTGCGGCTGCTGCTGCTGCTGCTGGGGGTGATGGTGCGGATGGTGGTGGCTGTGATGGTGCTGAGGCTGTGTCTGGCCGGGCTTCTCCTCCATTGAAAGCGGCTGGTACTCCCTGGCTGAGGCTGCGGGCTGCTGCACCGTCAGGTTCTGAGACTGCTGCTCCGGGCTCACTCAGTATATCTGAACGTGTCTCGCCTGCGCACTGGTTAACCGAGCGATTCTGTGAGATTGGCAGGCGCGCTCTAGCAATCAGGGACCACGCTGCGCCGCAGGCCCCGCCCTACCCAAATCCTCTTTCCTTTCCTGTCGCCACCGCCTCCTGGCCAACACCACTTACCCTGTGCAACCTCACAGGGCTGGGCCTTCAACGTCAGCACTATGGCTCTCTTCTGTCGCTTTCTCTCCTTCACCGTGCAGTCTGCAAACAGCACTTTCTACACTCTCCGCCGACAATCAAGCTCATGTCGAACGTAGCTGATTCCACGGGCGATTCCACTGGCTTTGGGAGCCATCTGTGGGTTTTGCACCTTGTAGACGCTTGGCTTTTTTTTTTTTTTAATCCTTTTCCGGGTAACCAGAGGGGAAGCTCAATTCCCATAACCCGGAGACCACTAAAGGGGCAATACAAAAAGAGGAAATAAATACATTTTTAGGAACACAAGAGCTTCAGAAATCAGTAGATCGTTTTGTATTCTGGATTCATTTTGCTTTGTATTCATATGCTAATCTCTTCCTTTCCAGGGAGGGATTATAGGGTTCCACAATGGGGTATCTGTGTAATTTTCTAAAAGGGCACAAAGGGTTTAAATCATTGTTTCTGTGTAGTTGGAAGCAATGGAGAGCGGGAGAAATGAAAATTAAAATCTACACAGAATTACTTGTTTTTTTAGCTGTAGGTGAGGTCAGCTGTGGAATCAAGATAGGTTTTACAATATGAAGAATTTCAAGAGGAAAAGAAGAAAAAGAGCACTTTATAAGTTGTTTTAATTTTTTTGTTCCATTTCTGGAAAATATCAGAATTTAAAGAAATGCTCTGTTGTATTTTGTAGTGTTGCTTTAACTTATCCTGCATTATCACACCACAGCCAGATTTTACAAAGCAAATGTTAGAGTCAGGTAACTCAGGAAGTAAGAAAAGGGTTGAAAGGGAATGGGCATTGGGGCACTTTCTAACACTTCATTTTTTGACTTAGGTGATGATTATATATATATACATATAAATGCTTTAAAATTATTTCTTAAGCTGAATATGTATGTATGTATAATACACTTTTTTTCAGTACATGTTGCACTGGGAGAATTTAATTTACAAAAAAAATACATAAAATTTACCATTTAACCATTTTAAATACACAGTTCAGTAACAGTAAGTACATTCACATTGTTGTGCCAAGATCATCACTGTCTATCTCCAGAAGTTTCTCATCATCCCAAACTGAAATTCTGTGCCCATTAAACACAACCCCCCTCCTCTCCCCATTTCCCTGGTATCTGTCTTTTTGATACTTCCTACAAATAGAATCATACAATATTGTTCTTTTTTGTCTGGCTTATTTTACGTAGCATCATGTCTCCACAATTCATCCATGTTGTGGTATGTGTCTCAATTTCCTTCCTTTTTAAGGCTGAATAACATTGCATTCTATGTATATACCACATTGTTTATCCAAATTCATTCAGAATGGACACACAGATTAATTCCTCAAGGTACATTTTACAAGTTTTAAAATGTAGCTTGAATTTCTCCAGCGGGACAACATTAAAGAAACAAAGAAACTCAAAAGGAAGAGTTTGTGTTTTGAAATCAATGAATGCCAACACAACAGCATAATTGAAAGGTAAAAGCCTATTCCTAACAGCAAATGTCACTGAATCCAGACGACCTTGACCAGACTGTGTGTACCTGTTCTGTATGTTGAGGATTTGCATTGCCTTGCTAAATTTCAAAGAAAGATCCCTTTTGGCGGAGAGTATGTGTACCCAATTTGGGAGCTAAAACCACAATAATAATATATCATGACAAATAAGTCTTTGCCATCAAATAGTATTCTACCACCCTCCATCTAGTAAAGAAATAAAAGTGTATATAGCATTTAGGATTATATTGCTTTGTATTCTTTTGCTGATCTAGACATTTAGTTGGATGGCAAGAATTCCTGAGTTCTAACTTCTCTTTCTACATCTCCTACATTATAGTTTCAAGCAAAGCAAAAGCTCTCACTTTGAGTTTCAGACTTATGACACCTTAGCCTGCTTTGGTTCCTACATATACAGTTATATGATGTTTAGGAAACAGCCTTGATCTCAGATGCTCCAATTACTATGAACGTTGCATTAGTACTATGTAGTACTATGGAAAAAGGCTTGATATGTAAAAAAGACATGCTCTATGTACAATAGGATCATAACTTTGTAAAAATATGAATTTTTAATAAGTATGGAAATATAGTAAAGTGTATACCTTTTCTTTCACCTGATTAAAAAAAAATAGTTTTATGTAAAACATGTTTGAGATTTGCTGTGTATTTGAAAATAATAATGACAAAATAATAAACCTCTTTGAAAAGAGAATAATTGAGTCTACTTATCTCAAGCATATTTTTATAAAATGAAATCTGCATAAAAGAAAAATGCAACAAAGAAATATATATAGCATAAGTCTGGTGATGTTATGGGTGCTTCCCCCCGCCCCCATTTTCCAAATGTTCTGTTATGTAGCTATTTTCATAATATTATTTTTAAAAATTAAAATAATATAAAAATTGAATCTGCACAACCCTTTGAAATTCATTTTATACCATGTTTTATCTATGTGGGAAGTTAAAATGGATCTAGAGATAAGAGATTCCAGTATATGGTAGGTTAATTTTTTTTTTAATTTCTCATTTTTAAAAAATTTATTTTATTGTTTTTGACAGAGAGGGAGACAGAGAGAAGGGGTGAGCCCAGAGTAGTCTCCATAGTTACACATCATTAGTTTCATTACACAGGTGGGCACAGGGCCATGCAGAACAGGAACCCGGCAGGGCGCCCCTGCAAACCGGGGGCCTCCCATATGAGAGGCATGCCCTGGGCTGGAGCTGAACTGGAGGCTTCCCACATTGGAAGCTTGTCCCAGTTCAGCATATGAGTCCACATGGCCGAGGGCTGCGGCCAGGACTCAATCCTCAGATCCTGGAGCTGCCATGTGAGCATTCAACCCACTGAGCCATCCTGGCTTCCCTGGTAGGTTAATGTTTTAACTTATTGCATTTACTATTTGTCAGGAACTATACCAAGTATTTTGTCTTTGTTATGGATATTAAATCCATAACAAAGGAATTTGAGGAATTTGAGGCCTGAAGTAGTTAAGAGACTCTTGCTTATAATTTAAAAGCTACCAAGTTTATAGTGGAGTCTGAAAACTATTCCAGGTCAGCTGGATAGAAAGAATTCTAACACTATTGACGTGTGGTGATCTTTTCTATTGTAAAATTCTAGTAAACCTCTAAAACATTCAAGCCATATCATAACCATCATGAAGTTGGTGTCTGATTAGTAACAGAGGCAGATGTACTGTGAAGCTAATAAAGATACAGGGTCCCTCAATATACAAGCCCCTCCAAGATTCTGGAAGGGCCCAAGTGATCTTTTGAAAGACAGATATATTTTCAGTATTGTGTAAAAATTTTTAAAGTAACATACCTATTTTTGTAATTATTTTTCTTAATGAGAACCCCTCAAAAACTGGATTTATCCATGTTAACAGTCATTTGGGAATCTGACTCAGAACTGTTTTAACCTCAATAGGTACTTTAAAAGGTTATAGTCATATTTTATAACAAGATGGAAAATTGTTGACACCATGACTCAAGTGCAAAAAGCAAAGTAAATTATATGTATACAGTATGTATATAGTATGATGGCATATAAAATATGAATTCAAGGACTGGGAAGGAATTTGAAAAGCAATAAAATCTTTTTATTCATTTGTTCATTCACAAATATTTATTAGGCACTTTTTATGTACCATGTATTATTTATTCTTTTTGTTACTTGGGGTTGTTTTAAAATCCATTTCTTCCAAGTTTTGGGAACTTGGTTAAATATATTTACAAGACTGTCTTAATTATCAAATGAAAATCATTTTTTACATGCCTTTAATTTTATACTTGTATACTATGACAAGTTAGATACAGAAACGGGATGCTGGGATGGCTCAGCAAGTTGCGCACTCAACGTGCAGCCCCGGGTTCCAAGGATTGAATCCCAGCCCCAGTCTGTGTGTACCCATATGCTGAACCCCAAGTTCAGTTCTACCGGGGCTAGTCTCCTGTGTGGGAGGCCCCCTTCCCTCCGTTCTGCCCCCTGTGGGCTCCTGCCCTGCAAGGCCCTCTCCAACCCGTGGTATGAAACTATGTAGAAAACTAATGACGTGCAACTATGAAAACTGCTCTGGGCCCTCTCCCATCTCTCCATCTCTCTCTCTCTCTCTCTCTCTCTCTCTCTCTCTTTCTCTCTCTCTCTCTCTCTCTCTCTCTCTCTCTCTCTCTCTGTCAAAAACAATGAAAATAAACCTTTACAAAAAAGAGATACAGAAATATTTAACTATTTGGGCCTCAGTTTTCTCCTCTCTAAAATATGGAGAATGGGCAAAAATCCATGATCATATCTCTACTCTTTCTTCCCAGACTACTTCATTATAATAAAACTATACAATAGCAGGAAATTCAGCTGATAAAAATTTTATTTTTCAACTGTAACAATTACCCATCACTTTACAGAAATTTTCTTTCTTTTTTTTTAAAGATTTATTTTATTGATTTTTGATAGAGAGAAACAGAGACAGAAAGAGACAGAGAGAAGGGGGAGGGCCCAGAGCAGTCTCCATAGTTGACATTAGTTTTCCATATAGTTTCACTCCACAGGCAGGCACAGGGCTGCACAGGGCAGGAGCTGGGCGGGGAGCCTCCCACATAGGTCTAGGCAAGAACTGAACTGGGGGCATTCCCCAGTTCAGCATGTGGGTCCACATCGGCCGGGGCCGGGATTTGATCCTCGGTCCTCGGGGCTTCAAAGCGAGTGCTTTACCCGCTGGGCCATCCCAGCTTTCCCACTTTACAGAAATTTTAATCAGAAACAGTATTATGTAGTTTTATATAAATGGAAATTAGCTCTCTGCTGATAGTTACAGTTTCAAAATGAGGCAAATCGTTGGAAACACTCACTGTTTTATTTCAGCAGGGAAAGAATTTTATTCATGTATATTTTCTTTAGATCTTAATACTTTTGACTAGAGACACTAACTTCAAAAAACTTTCAAAGGAATTGAACAGAGGTATGGGTAAATTGGCTTAGTCTTTTAGTAACGAATATGATAATTTTTCTAAACCTAAAACTTTTCGAAAATGACATTTTGCTTTTATGAAAAATATTATTGGAAAAAATTTGAGGGAGAAACTATAGCATAGTAGTATAAGTTTTGTAGTCTGACAGAACTGGGAAGGAACCTCTATTCTGAAACTGCTTAGCTTTGTGACATTGGGCAAATTATTGAACCTCTCTAACCCGGGTGGCTTGGCAGCAAAGGCTCTCCTCTTCCAAGCAGGAGGCCCCTGATTTGGCTCCCAGGCGGCCCCACATCCACCTGCGTAGAATAAAACCATGTCACAACTAATGATGTACAACTATGGAGACTGCTCTGGGCCCTCCTCTCTTCTCTCTCTCTCAAACAATAAAATAAAATCTTAAAAAAAAAAAAAAAAGTGAGTCCCACCTACACATAAGGGGAGGGAATCACAGGAGGGTATGAATACTATACTCTGGTTCAAGGGATCATTAAAGATCATTTCAGAGGCTGCCTAGTATAAAACCATTCCTCAAACTTATTCTGTTTGCTCTGATGTGTTCTGAATATAATCTCACATATATATGACTTATCTATGTGGAGAGAAAATACACTAATGAGCACACTTAAATTCTTCATCATTTATTAAATTAAATTTGACTGGGTACAGTGAACTGTATTGATGGCTCATGGCAAACCCCTCCCCTTCTTCAGGGGGTCTGAGATGGAATCTGTGGAGGGCAAGAGATTCTCCGTGTGTTGGGGGAATAATTTGGGGAAGGAACTCCCCAGTAGCTGAGTCTAGTCTCTCTTCCTCTCACTGGGGCTTGTGGTCCAGAGGGCTCTTATTCCTTGGAGGCCATGTGAATCATAAGGTCTACCGCCCTGTTGCAGTAGCCAAATTATTGTCGTATTGGTAAATGAACTTGACAAAGTTGTCACTGAGGGTAATGCCAGCCTCAGCATCAAAGGTGGAAGAGTAGCTGTCCCTATTAAAGTCAGGAAACAACCGGGTCCTCAGAATAGTCCAGGATGCCCTTAAAGGGGACCTCCAATGCCAGCTTCACCACTTTCTTGATGTCATCATCTTTGGCAGCATTCTCCAGGTGGCAGGTCAGATTCACAACTGACACTTTGGGGGTGAGGTCACAGAAGGCCATGCCAGTGAGCTTCCTATTCAGCTCAGGGATCACCTTGCCCAACATCCTTGGCTGTGCCAGTAGAAGCAGGGCTGATGTTCAGGGAAGCCCCTCAGCCATCATACCACAGCTTCCCAGAGAGACCATCCACAGTCTTCTGGGTGGCATGATGGCATGGACTGCGGTCACGAATCCCTGCATGATGTCAAAGTTGTCATGGTTGACCTTGGCCAGGGAAGCCAAGCAGTTGGTGGTACAGGAGGCATTGCTGACAATCTTGAGGGACTTGTCATACTTCTCATGGTTCCTACCCATCACAAACATGGCAGCATCCTCAGAAGGGGCAGAGACGATGACCCTGTTGGCTTCACCATTCAAGTGAGCCCCAGCCTTCTCCAAGGTAGTGAAGACATCAGTGGACTCCACAACATACTCAGCACCAGCATTACTCCATTTGATGTTGGGATCTCGCTCCTGGAACATGGTAATGGGCTCTCCACTGATGACAAACTTCCCATTCTCAACCTTGACTGTATCTCTGAACTTGCAATGGGTAGAGTCATAACGGAACATGTAGAGCATGTAGTTGAGGTCAACGAAGGGGAAATGGATGTTGACAACAACCACTTTGCCAGAGTTAGAGCAGTCTTAGTGACCAGGTGCCCAATACAGCCAGGTCTGTTCTCTCCTACCTTCACCATTATGTCTCAGGGTCGTGCTGGCATTGCACTGGAAGTCATGGCTGTCTGTTGAATGGGAGGAGCAGAGAGCCTAGTAAATATTTTTAAACACTTGAATTTTGTCATTTTCCAGACTTGTGAGATTGGTTAGTGCAATTCAGTGTCCCTAATGATGCTCAGTGTCTGAAACTAAACTTGTGACCAGACCCAGGACTGTAGTTGTGTCTTTTTTAAAAATATATTTTTACTTATTTCTTTATTTTTGACAGAGAGAGAGAGAGAGAGAGAGAGAGAGAGAGAGAGAGAGAGAGAGAGAGAGAGAGAGAGAACTGAACTGGGGGAGCTCCCAGCCCAGCACATGGTTCCGCACGGGCCGGGGCTGGGACTCGATTCCTGGTCCCCGGCGCTGCAAAGTGAGCGCCCAACCCACTGAGCCATCCCGGCATCCCCTGTAGTTGTGTCTTAAGAGGGCCCACCTAACTGGCAGGAAGCCTTGTGCAATAGGAATGGCACCATAAAATGCCTACATAGGCCAGGCAGGTAACTCAACTTGCATGAAATTACTTGGGCACAAGCACACCTGGATATAAAAAATACTTCTCCCAACAAAGTATCTAATTTGACAGTAATAACTATTCAAATATATACATACTTATCTTAAGAACTATATAACTTAGTTTCTCTGTCTAATATCTTCATTCAGCTTACTTAAAGATAATCGGACACACACTCTCAAAATCCTTAATCACATCTTTTCACATAGGTAATGTTTACTCTTTTACCATATAAAGTAATATTTATAGGTTCCAGGGATGAGAATGTGAATATATATATTTTTCGAAGTCACCATTTAGCCCACGACAGGGGCATTGTCTGTAAAGAATTTAAAAATAATAGTAAAACTCACTAAATGTCATTCTATTTTTTCTTTTCACCGTGTGTGAGCAATTTTAAACAGTTCCTGTGAAAAAAAAAAAAATTGCCGTTGGGGCAGACCACTCCCAACACCTTCCCCACCCTCAGTGTGCCATTGCTGAATATCTCAATATGAACTATTCAGCCTGCTTTAACTTCTCAGGGCCAAAATCTGCGTAAAACAATTTGATGGTTTGTTAATGGCCAGTCACTCCCCTTAATCTTGGTATAACTGACTCCTCATTCTTCAGGAATCTGTTTAAGTAATGTTACCTACTCAAGGGAGACTTCCCTAAGTACTCTATGTAGACTAATAGTGTTACACCCCAACTTATTTCCTGTATTTGTTCTTTTCCTATCACTGCCACAATTTTTCAGTTATTTTATTTGTAGGTTAATTTATTGTTTCCATTTCCCTATTAGTCTGTAAGCTCCAAGTCTTGTCTGTCTTATTCTTTGAGTTATCCCCAGAGCCTAGCACAGTGTCTGCCACTTGATAGGTGCTCAATATATGCGTAGTATCATTGCATTCTCCTCAGCTTCTGTGCTACCAGTAAATGCATTTTCTAAACATTGGACAAAGTCTTCTTTCTTCATCTCATGTCCATTACTAAAAAGAAATAGCCAGTTTTTGTCTAAGACTGCAGACATAAAAAACCATTCATCTCCATAATTTAGAAACAGCTGCAGCATCAGCATCATAGATCTTAGTAGAATTTTCTTTTATTCTAAACTCCAATTCCAGCATGATTAGGAATGTTTTATTCTGAAAATTCAGAGATAGCATAAAACTGAATCATAAAATAAAATATAAATAGGGTGTTAACATTATGAAGAGGGACTTATACATTCTGCCCAGGCACCACACTCAGAATGACAAGAATCAAAATCTCAAACTCAACAAGTTCCAAAGATAAATGATTAATTTCCTCTCCAAACCACATACATGCTCCTCCTAATTTCCTTCAGTATTTCTTTTAGTAGCACAACTATTTACCTGGCTAGTTCTTGGCACATTCTGTTCCTTCAGCTTTTCCCATAGCAGGTCCCTTCTCATCCTACAACTGAAAATAAATGTTACTTCAAAGACTTTTCCTCCCTTCCCCGGATAAGTAGAGTTTGTCTCTCCTACACTTGTTTGAATTTATTACATCCTATACATTTTGTTCGTAGCATCTTATCCTAATTAATACATTTGATTATTCTTCCCCACTAGATTTGAAGCTGTACAAGGGCAGGAGCATGTTTTGTTTACTGATATATATCTAGTGGCTAATGCAGTGTCTGGCACATGGCAGGTGATTAATCATTTGTAGAACAAATTAAGGTGCCCTGTTGTGTTTTACCCTCCGTGTTGCAACTGTGCTGCATATGCACAACATTGCACAGAAGAAATTCTTATTCCTCCATTTCATGTCCATTACTTTAAAAAGTCACTTACCTGAGACTAATGACCTAGGGAACCATTTATTTTCACAGTGAAGAAACAGCTGCAGTGTCATGAATCTTTAGTAAAGACAGTATTTTTTCCCATGACTAGGGAAATTTCATATTGAATCTTATAGGAACTTTATAAATGAATGTAACCATAAAATACAGGGCAGGGGAAGCCGGGATGGCTCAGTGAGTTAAGCACTTGCTTTGCAGCCCCGGGGACTGAGGATGGAATCCTGGCCGCTGCTGTGCAGACCTATATGCTGAACTGGGGTGTGCTTCCCATGCGGGAGGCCCCCAGTCCAGTTCTTGCCCTGAGTGGTCTCCGCCCACCTGTATGGAACAAAACCATGTGGAAAACTGATGATGTGCAACTGTGGAGACTGCTCTGGGTTTTCCCCCTTCTCTCTGTCTCTTTCTCTGTCTCTGTCAAAAATAATAAAATAAATTTTAAAAAATACAAGGCAGATGAAGGGTATGAATGGGTAGAACCTGGAGAGTTTTGCCTGGGGCACAAAAATAGTTTCTTTTTTTACACTTTCAGAACCTGTCACAAAGATAGACAACATCTGCTGCCTATGCTGGCCAGAAGTACAAAACTTGTTTATTAAGGCATGATTCACCCACCCAGAGGCCTTCATTTTCACGAAGAGGAGAGGTCAACTAATTTCAATTAAGCCTGGCATAGTAATTTGACCTAACAGAAAAGTGGGTCCACTTTACCACTCTCTTGGATCTTACACTGCATGACACTGTCCAAAGCTGTGTTCCTTGTCAGGTACACTTCAGAAATGCTTTGCATATCCAGTCTTCCCAGCAACCAGGCCTCATTTGCTGTCCCGCAAGCAGACACACTTTGGGTTAGCTTGGAAGTGCTTAAAGCTCTAGTAGCATTAAAAGAGTAACGTCTCAGATTTCCTTAGTGTCTACCTTTGAACAGTTCAAAGAGCTTCCACATATTTTTTTTCTGGTGCCTTCCCTGTCATGCTATGACATAAGAAGATCTGAGATTAAAGAAGCTAAAGTTCAAATAGTTTATTCAAAACTACAGTGAAATTATATATCACAAGCAACCTCCATTCTCCTGACTCTCAGTAAACCGTGTAGCTTCCCAAGGTGTTTGAGACCCTTTATGAAAAATTTCAAAACTACATATAATTATGAGTCTTGAGCATTTCTTCTAATACTCTTAGAATAGAGAAAAATATTACTTTGTGGTTTTTAAATAAAATGTCTTTGTGAGGACAGGCTTCTAAATCACCTCATTCTAGATTCACATAGAAAAGATTAGAGAAAAAAACTTCACTTATCTCTCCTAGTTAGAATGTAAAAGGGCTTAGTTAGAAGGAAAAGCTAGTACAAGTTTCCACTGCCATAAAGTATATTGTCACCCCAATGGAATTCCAGATGGAAAGATATGCAGGACATATACTCTCACATTTCAATCTCTAATAGAACCCAGTGCAATTTCTATTTAAATATTGTTTTTAAAGATTTATTTATTGTTTGTGACAGAGAGAGACAGAGACAGAGAGAGACAGAGAGGAGGAAGGCCCAGAGCAGTCTCCATAGTTGTATGTCATCAGCTTTTGACATGGTTTCATTCCACACAGGTGGGCAGGGGCTGCACAGGGTGGGAACTGGGCTGGGGGCCTCCCGCATGGGAGGCACACCCCCTGGAGCCAGAGGCTGAACTGGGGGAGCTAGAACCAAAATGGAGGCCTCTCACATGGGAAGCAGACATCAGTTTAGCACATGGGTCCGCATGGGCCAGGGCCGGGATTCGATCCTCTATCCCAGGGGCTGCAAAGCGAGTGCTTAACCCACTGAGCCATCCCAGCTTCCCCCTATTTAAATACAGTATTAACCTAAGGTGGACACACATACACCTCTCTATGTTAAGATGAGCAAAAAGAGAAAAACCATAGGACTATGAAAAGATGCTGCATCTCAAAGGATGTGGTCCCCTTGAAATTTCAGAACAAAAGTAGGTGATATGTAGAGCGTATTCAGAAAATCCAAGCAACAAAAATGTAAGCATTTATGTTTCCTAATGGTGTTCTCCAATATGTAAAAGAGTATGCAGCATACAGTAGTTGCTCAATAAATATTTGTTGAATAAATTGACTGAATATAGTAGGAATCTCTGAAGAGGGAAACAGGGTAGAAATTGAAGCAATAATTAAATAATCCTCCTAAGACTTAAACCTGTTAGCAAAATGAATGGAAAGAAACCAACATCTAGACTAGCCAAGTGACATTGTTTAATATTTCAAGGATAAAGAAAAAGCCTTCAAGAATTCAGTCAGGAAAATAACAAACAAAACAAAACAAAAAACAGATTATCTCCAAAGGAACTAAACTCAAGCTGGCCTCAGAATTATGCAACTCTGTAAAACACAAGTTAATACAATATATCCTACAGAATTCTGAAGATGTTTGCAATTTAAAAGTTTGATGTTCAGCCAAGTTGTCATGCAGTTGTGAAGGCTTCAGAAATAAGTACGTAGATATAAAGAGGGCAAAAATGACACTGCCCAGGTTAACTGTTCTGAAAGAAGGAGCTGCTCATATATATATATATATACAGCTGAATAAGAACTCAAGAATAAAGAAGAATAAAGGCATGGCATAATGAAGGAAATAATAAAAATTAGAGCAGAACTAAATGAAATAGAGAACAAAAAAGCAATAGGAAAAAATTAATGCAACAAAGAACTGGTTCTTTGAAAATATTAATAGATTTGACAAACCTCTGGCTAGGCTCACCAAGGGAAAAAGAGAAAAGACACAAATAACCAATATTAAAAACGAAAGAGGAGAACTTATAACTGATACCAGGGAAATACAAAGGAGTATACAAGGATACTATGAAGGGCTATATGCCACCAAATTTAGTAACCTAGAAGAAATCAACAAGTTTCTAGAAATATATAGTCTACCTAGACTGAACCAAGAATAATTGGATAATATAAATACAGCAACCAACAGTAAGGAAATTGAAACAATCATCTAATACCTCCCTAAAAGCAAAAGTCCAGGACCAGACAGTCTCACTACTGAATTTTACCAGGCATTCAAAGAGGAATTAACACCTATCCTCAAACTCTTCCAAAAAATTGAAGAGCTAATACTTCTCAACTCATTCTATGAGGCCAACATTACCCTAATACCAAAGCCTAGTAAGGACAACACAAAAAAAGAATACTATAGATCAATATCTCTGATGAACACAGATGCAAAAATCCTAAACAAAATACTAGCAAATAGAATACAACAATGCATTAAAAGGATTCTATATCACAATCAAGTGGGATTTATCTGAGAGACACAAGGATGGTTCTACATATGCAAATTGATCAATGGGATACACCACATACTCATAAACAAAATTAAAGGTAAAAACTATTTAAATTTATCAATGATTCAGGAAAAGCATTTGACAAGATACAACATCCATTTATGATCAAAACATTTAAAAAAATGGATATAGGAGGAAACCACCTCAACATAATAAAGGCCATATATGACTAACCCTCAGCAAACGTCATACTGAATGGGGAAAAACTGCAAACTTTTTCTTCTAAAATCAGGAATAAGACAAGGATGTTCCCTGTCACCACTGCTATTCAACATAGTGCTGGAAGTTCTACCCACAGCAATCAGGCAAGAGAAAGAAAGAAAAGGCTTCCAATTTGGGACTGAAGAAGTTAAACTGTCACTTTTTGCAGAGGACATGATCTTTTATATAGAAAATTCTGAAGACTCCACCAGAAATTATTAGAAATAATAAATACAGTAGGTTTCAGGATACAAAATCAATGTATAAAAATCCATTGCATTTTTATATACAAATGATGAAATTTCAGAAAAAGAAATGAGAAAAACAACAAAAAGAATAAAATAACCAGGAATAAACTTAACAAAGAATGTGAAGGACTTATACATGGTAAACTATAAAAAAAATTGATGAAGGGACAAAGAAATGGAGACATCCTGTATCCATGGATTGGAAGAATCCTATAGACATTTTATCTTTTGTTTTCTGGTAGCTCTTTGCTTCAGTTGCTTCTTTGCTTTTCTTTTTATGTCAGTTATTTTATTTTAATGATGTTCTATGATTTTTTCCTCTGTTCCTTCTTTTTTTTTTTTTTGTTATGTGTCTTAGTTCTATTTTTTTTTTTTTTTGAGTGGTTACTATGACCACTAAAATGGCCATTTTACCCAAACTAATATACAGATTTAACACCATTCTCATCAAAATCCAACAGACATTCTTTCAAGACATAAATTAAAAAATGAGGGGAAGCGGGATGTCTCAGTGGGTTAAGCACTCACTTTGCAGCCTCAGGAACTGAGAATCGAATCCCGGTCCCGGCCCATGCAGACTCATATGCTGAACTGGGGAGTGCCCCCAGTTCGATTCTCACCGGGGTGAGACCCCGGCCCAGATCCTGCCCTGTGCAGCCACACGCCCACCTGTGGAATAAAACTATGTGGAAAAACGAATGATGTACAATTATGGAGACTGTTCTGGGCCCATCCCCTTCTCTCTGTCTCTGTATCTCTCTTTCTCTCCTGTCAAAAACAATACAAATAAATATTAAAACAAATAAAAAAAGATCAGATTTATATGGAACCACAAAAGACCCTGGATCACCAAGCAGTCCTACAAAATAAGATTACAGTTTGAGGCATCATGCTCCCCAACACAGTCTATACTACAAAGCATCAATAATCAAAACAGCTTGGTATTGGCAGAAAAACAGACATGCAGACCAATGGGAAAAAATCAAAAACCCAGAAATAAACCCACTTATATGTGGACAGGTAATTTTTTACATGGAGAGAAAAATATACAACGGAGATTCAAAAAACCTCTTCAGTAAACAGTGCTGGGAAAACTACATGCAAAAGAATGAATCTGGACTGTGAACTGTTAATATATGCCAAGATTAACTCAAAATGGATCAAAGAACTCCACATAAGACCAAAAACAATAAACTGCATAGAAAAAAAATATTGGTACTAAACTTAACAGACCTTAGGTTCAGAGACAACTTTATGAATTTGACCTCAAAGGCAACGGAAGTAAAAGAAAAAATAAATACCGGTACATGGGACTATTTCAAACTTAAAAGCTTATGTACGGCAAAGGAAACCATCAACAAAGCAAAGAGGCAACAAACCAAATGGGAGAAAATATTTGCAAACGATGCCTCTGATAAGGGGCTAATATCTAAAATATATAAGGAACTCATACAACTCAACAAAAACAAACAAACAAACAAACCAATCAAAAAATGGGCAGAGGATCTGAACAGACATTTCTCCCACGATAATATACAAATGGTCAAGAGTTATATGAAAAAATGCTCAACATCACTAGCAATTAGGAAAATGCAAATTAAAACCACAATGAGATACCACCTCACACCTGCTAGAATGGCTATAATCAACAAGACAAGGAATAACAAGTGCTGGAGAGGCTGTGGAGAAAAAGGAACCCTCATACACTGCTGGTGGGAATATAAATTGGTACAACTGCTATAGAAGGCTGTATGGAGGATCCTCAAAAAATAAGAATAGAATTATGGTAACATATGACCCAGCAATCCCTCTTCTGGGTATCTACCCAAGCAATTTGAAAATCTTAGTCCCCAAAGATGTATGTACCCCAATGTTCATCGCATCACTGTTCATGGTAATCAAGTCATGGAAACAACCAAAGTGTCCTTTGATAGATGACTTGATAAAGAAATTGTGGTACGTTTACACAATGGGATATTGCTCAGTGATAAGAAAAGATGAAATATTATTATTTCTGATAACATGGATGGAGCTTGAGATCATCATGTTAAGCAAAATTGTTGGATAAAAAAATCAAGAACCATATGACTTCTCTTATATGAGGAATATAAAACTAAAAGTAACAAAGAAACAGAAACTCAGGGACACGGTCCCATAGCTTTGTGGCTACCTGAGGGTAAGTGGGGAAGGGTATGAATAAGAAGGGAGAGGTCATAGAATATATGGTGATGGAAGAATTAATTCTGACAACACATAGATGTTGTATTGTAGAATTGTATACCTGGAACCTATGTAATTTTCACTAACCAATGTCACCCGAACACATTTTATAATAATAATTTTTTAAAAATCCAGCTGGGAGGGGTTGGGAATGAGAGATAAAGAATGATAGAAAATAAAAGTGCACTAAATACCTCATTTTTCTCAGGAGAAATCAAGAGTCATTATTTCACTGTGATGTTGAAAATGAGATATTTTTCTTTTATTTAAAAGTAAGTACTTTTAAAATGAAAACAGTATGTATAACTTCCAAAGCATTTATTGGGATTTAAAAAGCATGCGTAGTTCTTATTTAAGGAGACAACAAAAAGAGAAAATCACATAGAATATAAAAAGAAAATACCAAGAAATAAAGATGATGGAAACAGTCTGAAACATCAAAGCATCTATCCGGTCCACCTTTTATCAGAGTAGTGTGTGATAAGCAACATTTCATTTATTCATTTATTATTTTAATGACCTTAAGAAATACCATAAAACCATTAAAATTAGGTTAGTAAAGGATATGAACTGCTATAGAATATATAATAAAAATTTGGGTCAAAATTATTTCTATGGTAATTCCAATTTGATTTAAGATATAGAAATGTACAGGTAGTCCTATAGCATAATGGTTGAGATTATTGACTTTAGAATTGAACCCACATTTGTACCTCAGATCTACCATTTACTAATGACATTAGACAAATGAGTGAATACTCTCAGCCTCATTTATTCATCTGTAAGGTGAGAATAATAATATTTTCTCAAAAAACTATTGAGAGAATTATAGGAGACTATATATATATATATATATATCTGGCATACCCAGTAAATAATAAATATTAATATGTGTGTATAGTTTTTATATATATGAGAGCTGTTCAGAAAAAAATCCAGCCATAAATGCCTCTATTTTTCATATTACATGGCTGGATACCTTCTGGATAGACCTTGTATTATATATATGTACATATTGTGAATATATATATATATAAATATACATGTTATATTTATTATAATGAATTGTGTGCCTATGTACACTTACACAAAGAACAAGGCCAAGAGAATTTATACCAAATTAACAATGGTTATCTGCAGATGTTGGAGTTTTGAGTAATTTTTGTTGTTTCTCTTTACTTTTTGTTTCTCCTTCCTGCTTTTCTGCATTTTCCAAAATTTTTACAAAGATATGCTTGCTTTTACAATTAGGAAAAAATTTATTAATTAAAATTAAAATATATAGTAAAAAGTTTGTAGGGTATCAATACCAATAGAAAGAACAAATATATTATGACCATTTAAAAGCAATATCCATTTTTAGATGCCTAAAATGCACAAAATTATCTATAAATGCAGTAGTATCTTTCATATAGCTTGAGTATAGTTTTAGCAAAACAAAACAAATGTCTTTCTCTCTGAATGGTGAATGCCTTGGAATTACTCCAGAATAATGTTGAATTATTCACATTGAATGGTGAATGCCTGGAGTTATTCCAAAATGATATGAAATCAAACTTTATTTCAGTAAGAACTTTTAAGCCTAAAATCCTACAAATTGAATCAATCTTGGTAGATGTATCTATTTCAAAAACCAGTGTCCAGATTTATAGAGACTAGGTCTGGCACTAGGAGATGAGATAGACTAGACAGATGTTACTTGATGGTGAGGGTAAAAGTTGGGAGAAGTAGAGGATGATGAAATCAAACATGAATCATTAAAATATTGTTGGAAAGCTGGGATGGCTCAGCAGATTAAGCACTCGCTTTGCAGCCCCAGGGACCAAGGATCGAATCCTGGCCCTGGCCCGTGCAGACCCATATGCTGAACTGGGGTGTGACCCCAGTTCGGCTCTTGCTGAGGTGAGCTTCCCATGTGAAAGGTCCCCAGTTTGGGCCCCAGCTCGCGGGGGGCATGCCTTCCATTCGGGAGGCCCCCAACCCAGTTCCTGCCCTGCCCTGCAAGCCCCATCCCCTACCCTCTGCACCTGTGTGGAAACTATGGAGACTACTCTGGGCCCTCCCCCTTCTCTGTCTCTCTGTCTCTCTGTCCAAACAATAAAATAAATCCTTTAAATAAATAAATATATAAAATAAAATATTGTTAGTAACATCCATTTTCACCTCAAGCTATTCTTCACCAGAGTATTATGTGATAAATAGCATTTTATTAATTTATTTTTTTTCTTTTAATTATATTTAAGAGCCTATTATGTGTGCAGCACTGTGCTAGGCACTACATTTATAGTAGAGAACTAAACAGATGGGCTTCCTGCTTGTATAGGGCTGAGAGCCTAAAGGAGAAGACAGACAAATATTCACACAAATAGACATATAATTGCAAATTGTTATGAGTACTGTGGAGGAAAGTACAGAATGTTATGAAAGAGAATGGGGGGGAAGGGATGTTTTCCAGTAGGAGAAGGGAATGGTCAGATATGACCTCTCTGAGTAAGTGACATTTTAGCTAGGACCCAAAAGGTGAGTAAGAGGTAGGGGAAGAGATGGAGAAATGTATTCCAGGAAAAGAAAATGACATATGCAAATTCCGTAAGGTAGAAAAATAGCTTGGGGCCTTAAGGTAATTGAAAGAATACCAGTACAATCTTGTATGTAAAAGCATGCCTAAGCTCCACTGCTCCTTATCTTAGGAAGAACAAAGAACAATGCAGTGATACAAGGCACACACAGATGGTAGCAGGCAGGTCTTAGGTCTGTCCCTTAGCTTTTTAACCTTAATCCTGAGCCTTGTTTTAGCATCTTTGCAATAAGAATTATGAATTTTAAAAAAGATTTATTTTATTATTTTTGACAGAGACAGAGAGAGACAGAGAGAGAGAGAGAGACAGAGAGAAGGGGGAGGGCCCAGAGCAGTCTCCACAGTTGTATGTTATCAGTTTTCAACATAGTTTCATTCCACATGATGGGTGGGGGGCCGTGCAGGGTGGGAGCTGGCTGGGGGCCTCCTGCATGGGAGGCATGCCCCCTTGAGCCAGTGGCCAAACCAGGGGGTGAGAATCAAACTGGGGGCCTCCCGTATGAGAGGCACACCCAGTTCAGCATATGGGTCTCCACGGGAGGGACTGGGATTCGATCCTTAGTCCCAGAGTTGCAAAGCGAGAGCTTAACCAGCTGAGCTATCCTGATTTTCCCAAATTATGAATTTTCTTCTTGGATTTCTTGTGAAAATTAATTACATTTTATCTGTAAAATATTTGCCCTTTTTATGATGTTACATAAGCATATATGTATTGTAATAAAATATGGCAATTTTTTATTAAAATGCCCATTCTGAGGAAAAGGAGTAGCCATTGCCCACCACTTTAGGAAAGTGAAAAGGGAGAACTGTATCGCTCATTTGCACTTGTCTTTCAATTCCAGAAGCCTAATTATGATCATGCAATAGGTCACCTATTTTTGAGAAAGTAAACTGTATTTGCAAGTAAACGGTCTATTTGAAGCTTTCTCAAGGGGAATCAGTGGCTTAGCCTGAGAGTTTTGTTGTGAAGTTTCTAGATATCCATGGTTTTCAATCAAATATTTTCTTGCTTAGATAAGTGTCAGAATCAAACTGACAAGAATATATCTAGTCTCATCCCCAGCCCCACTCTGCACTGGCCCTAGTGCCCATGTGCCAGGCACGATGCTAAACACTTGCATGCAATAGTTCAGTTATGCCCTGCTACAATAACCTTATGAGATCTAGTCAATTCTCATTATTTACAGTATTTATATTCCATAACATGGTCCAGAACACTAAATTAGTGAATAACAAATCATTTTTCCTAATGGAAACAGAGACTTAGTTTCTTGGGACCTTCCATAATATTTTCATCAATTGATCAAGATATAACCTTGCATTATGTGTTTCTGTTTAAAGACATCATATGTAATATGAGGGCTGTCCAGAAAGTATCCAACCATGGAATCGTTCTTGTTATATTGACAATGGCTGGGTTTTTTCTGGACATCCCGCATATATAGAATTGATTCCTTAACAATGAACTCCTAGTCAACAGCACTATAACTTCATCTTTTCTCCATGGCAACCTTCTTGCACTTAGAAACAGTGGACAGCACTTCAGCTAACATTCCTGGGAGTTATTTTAAATAGTGAAATTGCCAACAGAAAGCACACACACACAAAAAAGTGGCATTAAGTAGACCACAAAAAGGACACTTATTTACAATAGGAGAGCTGAAACAGGAACGCAAAGTATTGCTTGGTTCGACCTCAGCTGGGAACATGCCAGCTGGGCAACTCAGATTTTTCACTGCTTTGCACATGTTGTTGAACATGCACGACACACCATGAGTATCTATTTGGAGATTACCAAGAAATTTTAGCAAAGAGGCAAATTCACAAATACAGCATCTGTAAATAATGAAGATCAACTGTAGCTTTATAAGTTTCATTATTTAGATGAAGAAATTGAAGATCAAAGAGGTTAATTGAAAACTGGTAGAGACAGAATTCAAACACAGTCCTGCTCAACTCCAAAGTCAAATACACTTAACCACTATTATCTCCTGAAGTTCACTAATAGGGAACTAGTTAAACAAATTATAATAGTTAAACAAATTAAAACTCTATGGAAAGTTACATAAGGTGATACACACATGATACTTTAGTATTATATTCCTATTATTATTATTATTATTATTATTACTTTGAGAGAAGGTGAGAGAGAGAGAGAGAGAAGTGGGGACGGCCCAGAGCAGTTTCCATGGTTGTATATCATTTAGTTGTGACACAGTTTCATTCCACACAGGTGGATGTGGGGCAGCTTGGGGCAGGAATGGAACTGGGGGCCTCCCACATAAGAGGTGAGCACCTTCGCCGCCAACCCGGTGGTTACCAGCTGCATTGCAATTCAGCATATGAATTTGTGCAGGCCTGGACCGGGGGACCTTGCAGTTGCAAGGCAAGCACTCAACCTGTTGAGTTATTCCGACATCCCATTATATGTCTATTATTTAATAAGAGTTCTACAAGGCCCTTTCTGTTCATTTTCTCACTTGCTTCTCACAATTATCCTATGAGGTAGGTGCTGTCTAAATCACCATTTGATTAGAAAATTGTGGCCAAGAGAAGTTATATAACTTTTCAAGAACACATAGCAAATAAGAAAAACCTGGTCTCAAGCTTTTAACTACATTATTCTAAATCCAAAAATGGTCATGTGACCAAAAGAATAACATATGGACAGAAATTGAACATTAAGAAAAATTTGATAAAAACAAGTGAAGATTGTCAAAAATAAAGCAGAAATACGAAGTCTTGTCAAGCAATCATTGTACCTGATTAAGAAGGGAGGGTAAGGAAGAGAATCTATTTAAAAAGGGTGTCCCAAAATTCACGCAAGATTTGAATTTTGCGTCATTTGTGCGGTAAAGTGTTGCCAATGAAAAAAAAAGACAGCATGACAGCTGACAGTTCAGGATTATTAAAAACGGAGCGCTACACGAAAGAACAATGCATTTTCATTGTTGAGCAATGAAAATTTACAATTTTTAATTATAAACCTGTGTTTTCTATCAAAATTACTTCTTGCATGAATTTTGGGACACCCTTTAGTATGCAGTTAACAGATTTTCATAAAATTTTATTTCTGACCCTTCTATTAACTTTTTCTACTAGATAAAGGGATAAGAAAGAATTTAGAAGAACATGTATTACTGGTATTATGCTAAAAAATGAAATGTACCATATAAATCTTTGAGGAAAGTTTTGTAACTTATCAAGCAGAATAGTCCAGATTGTGTGGAGTGTCATGTTAAAGGCTTATATTCCAGCCAGTGCAACATTATTAAGTTTCTATAAATATCATGTCGAGCTTCATGTGTAAGCTAATTAAGTGTCCAGTTCATTGTCTTCTTCATGAGTTCATAGAAATAGGGTGCATGTTAGTTTATCTAGGCAGAGGGCTATTTCTCTTAGAGGAACTAGATCTATTTTTTTTTAATCTGTGGACTAGGGATGCTGGGATAGCTCAGTAGGTTGAGCCCTTGCCTTGCAACTGCAATGCTCAGGGATTGGGTCCTGGCCCCAGCTTGTGCAAACCCATATGCTGACCTGTGGCACAGCTGGTAACTGCTGAACTCCGCGGAGGGCACCTGGTTCGGTTCCTGCTCTGCACGGCCCACATTCACCTGTGTGGAATGAACTATGTCACAACTGATGATGTACGACTATAGAGAGTGCTCTGGGCTCTCCCACCTTCTCTCTCTTTCTCTCTCATACCTTCTCTCAAAACAATAAAATAATTCTTAAAAAAAAATCTGTAAACTAAAAAATCTTTTGGCTATCTTACTCAATTAGGTTGCTTTTGGTTGTAAGTAAGAGGAAATTCCAACTGAAATTATTCATCATGTTTCTTGGCTGAATTAACCATTACTGCAATGGTTGCCAAATGGTGATTTTTTCCTAATTCCAATATTATTTCTCCATTTATTAGTTAGTGTTCAAGCATAAAGAAAATCTTCCTAGTCTTTTCATTTATTCATTTATAAATTTATTAATACAGATTCATGAATTCCTATTTTATATAATCCATTACTATCATTATTTATTTTAATGCTCTGATTGTCTCAAATTTAGCCCCTTTGAGCTGGTTTCTGTGCCTATTTGACACTCCCCCATCATTCTTTAAGTACTATCTTTATTTTTTGGCATAATAAGGTGTTCCAAGAGGGGAAGAGAGGTGGGTGTAGGAAGAAGAGGGTAAAGGGGGGTCATATGCATGGTGACAGGACACCAAACTTGATTGTGAGCACACAACAGAGTATACAAATGTTGTATTATAAAGTTGTACCCCTGAAATTTATGTTATTAATCAATGTTACCTCAGTAAGTTTAATAAAAAAAGATGTTCCAAGCTCATTTTTTATTTTCCATATCTCAGCCTTGGAATAGCCATTTATCCTAACATCCCTGATACCTTTTAACAGAGAGTACCATTTAGAAACCAAGATATGGGCACTTGTGTGCTGTTTCCAGGCTAAATGATGTGTGCATCTGTGTGTGTACACATGTTGTGTACAATATTTAATATTGTGTATACACGTATATGTATTGAGTATATGTGTGTATTATATGTGTACACACACACACATACAATTACACCTGTATTTCTTTTTGTTTCTATCTCTATATATTTTAAAGCATGATTTCACACTAAGTCCAATTCTAATATAATATTAAAGGGCAATTCTAGTTTTCTTCCTCTCTCTATTTGGAACTCTCACAGTGAAATATCCTCAGTATTTACTTATTGAATCAATTTCCCCATATGCTTCAAAGTGACTAATAGCCTGTATCCATGATGAATACAGTACTCTTCTCACCCCACTCACACTCCAACAACCTACACCCAGTTGACACTGCCTTTCATCCCTCTTCCCTGAGGACTCCTACCTTGATCAGTCCCACCTGGACTACTGAATTACTTAGGAGGAGAGGGGGTCCAAAGGACAAGGAGGCAAACAAAGAGACAGGTAGGCAGGCCGGCCCATATATTTACCGTTTTTTAAAAGATTTATTTTTTAATTGTTTTTGACACAGACAAAGGGAGACAGAGACAGAGAGAGAAACAGAGAGAAGGGGGAGAGCCCAGAGCAGTCTCCATCGTTGTATGTCATCAGTTTTCAACATGGTTTCATTCCGCATGGTGAGCCAGGGGCTGAATGGGGGTGAGAACTGAACTGGGGAACCTCCTGCATGGAAGTACATCCCAGTTCAGCATATGGGTTCGCATGGGCTGGGGGGGATTTGACCCTCAGTCCCCAGGGCTGCAAAGTGGGTGCTTAACCCATTGAGCCATCCCAGCTTTCCCCATGCTATTCAAGGTGTGATCCACAACAAACTGCATCAGCATCTTCTGGGACCCTAACGGAAATACATAAACTCAGTCCCCATCCTTCTGCATCAGAATCTGCATTTAACAAGATCCCCCAGGTGATTCATCTGCACATTAAAATTTGAAAAGCCCTGTGTTCAAACATTCACCATCCTGGGCTCACCTTCAAAATAGAATTGGAAAAAGTTTATCTTCTCTAGTCCCAGAAGTTGAAATAAAAGTAAATACTCCACCTATCTCATCTCGTATATATTATTTTTATTCATTCACTACCTATCTGCCTCTCTGCCTTCCTCATCCTCTCCTTTCCTTCTTTCATTTTTAAATGTTTACTTTCCCTAAATAGGTGGTAAACACCTTTAGGAAATATTTGCCCCATAAGCTTACAATTTAGGAGCCAGATACCAAAAAGTCTGGCCAGTGATTTACAAACAAACTTCCGAGAAAACTGTTTAAAGAGTAACAATAAAACAAAACCCATTTGGATTGCTCTGTTTTCAGAATTAGCTTAAAATGAGAGAACTACATGGTTTTCCATTATTTTTCATACTGCAAAATGTCAACATTTCAGTTTTGAAATCAGACAGACCAGTCTGATTTGCTACTTGTGTAAACTTGAGCAAGTTTCTTCAATTCTCTTAACTTCTATTTATATTTTTCTAATTGTTAAATTTATTGGGGTGAGATTGGTTGGTAAAAATTACATAGGTTCCAGGTGTACAATTCTACATTACATTGTCTATATCAGGGGTGCCAAACCCAATTAAAACACGGGCCATTTGGTGCAACAGGCAAGATTCATGCGGGCCCCATCACATTTACAAACGTCGCCAGAACTGAGTCAGCGCGTTTAAACACGCCCACAGGCCCCCAGGAAAGGCACTGGGCCACGTGTATACTCATCTTCAGTAGTTAAAGGGTTAACGAGAAAATTGTGTGTACAATATTGCCTCGATCTCCCCTAAGCACTATTTCCTTCATAACATTTTTTTCTATTTTCATTTTATTTCAGAGCATCATGGGTCACAAAAAATTACCTCGAGGGCCGCATGTGGCCTACGGGCCGCCAGTTTGACACCCCTGGTCTATATATTGCATTATGTGCTCACAATCCATAGTCAGTTATCTTTCTATCACCATATATTTGGTACCCCCTCCTTATTCTCCCATTCCTCTCTACACTCCCACCCACCTTCCCCTTTACCCTCAGGTAACCACTAACCTATTGACTGTGTCCATGAGTTTTTATTTCTTTGTTACTTCCAATTTTATATTCTACCAATAAGTAGAGTCATATGTTTCTAGATTCTTTCAGTCTGACTTATTTCGCTTAATACGATGGATTCAAGGTCCATCCATGTTGTCACAAATGGCTGTATTTCATCCTTTCTTATTGCTAAGTAGTATTCCATTGTGTAAATGTACCACAACTTCTTTATCCAGACATTTATCAAAGGACACTTTGGTTGTTTCCATGACTTGGCTACTGTGAGCAGTGATACAATGAACTTTGGGGTACATATATCTTTGTGGATTAAGCTTTTCAGGTTTTGGGAGTAGATACCCAGGAGAGGGAATGCTGGGTCATATGGCAATTCCATTCCTAGTTTTTTGAGGAATCTCCATATTGCCTTCCATAGTGGTTGTACCAGTTTACATTCCCACCAGCAGTGTATGAGGGTTCCTTTTTGTCCACAGCCTCTCCAGCACTTGTTATTCCTTGTCTTGTTGATTATAGCCATTCTAATAGGTGTGAGGTGGTATCTCATTGTGGTTTTAATTTGCATTTCCCTAATTGCTAGTGATGCTGAGCATTTTTTTCATGTATCTGTTGGCTGTTGGTATGACTTCAGGAGAGAAGTGTCTGTTTAGGTCTTCTGCCCATTTATTAATTGGATTGATTTCTTTTTTGTTGTTGTTGTTGTTGAGTTTTATGAGTTCACCATGAGACCTAAAAAGTGCAATGAGAACAATAAGAGTAAGAAGAAAGCTGGTAGAGCTACAATTGAGGTTAAGAAAGATCTTATTGCTAAGCATGAAAGTGGTACACGAGTGACTGATCTCGTTGTTATGTTCAGAATACCAAAATCTACTATTTCTATGATTTTGAAAAATACAGAAGCTATCGAAGCACCTGATGTGGTGAAAGGAGTTACAACACTAAGCTCTAGAAGGGTGAAAAGTATGGAAGAAATGGAAAAACTCCTTAGTTTGGATTAATGAAAAACAGCTTGCTGGTGTTCTGATAACTAAAACAATCATTTATGAAAAAACCAAGGTTCTATACAATGATCTAGAGCAGGGGTCTCCAAACTTTTCAGCCCACAGGCCGCATTAACTATCAAACAGCAGTTTGGGGGCTGACTACTCACTCGAGGTCCAAATAAAAAAGAATCAAAACATAGATGTTGTTTTTAATTATTTATTTAATATTATTTTATTCAGATAAAAAGGTCTCCATGGGTCAGATGAGAGGGCCTCACGGGCTGCATCCTGCCCGTGGGCCATAGTTTGGAGACCCCTGATAGAGAATAGCATGCCTGGTACTAGTGATCAAAAGGCAGACTTTAAAGCCAGTAGGGGGTGGATTGAAAACTTTTAAAAAAGTACTGGGATTCATAGTGTTGTCATGCATGGATGGAGAGGTTGCAAGTTCCAACTTGGAAGCAGCAGAAAAGTTTGTGAAAGAGTTCAAGGAATTTGTGATAAGTGAGGGGTATGTTCCAAACCAAGTTTTAAATTGTGATGAAACTGGACTGTTTTGGAAAAAGATGCCCAGGCAGACATACACCACAAAAGAAGAAAGAACCACACCAGGTCACAAGCGAATGAAAGACCTTCTGACTCTTGCTGTGCGGAAATGCTAGTGGGGACTGCAAAGTCAAGCCTCTTCTAGTGTGCCATTCAGAAAACCCACGAGTTTTTAAGAAGAACAACATCACTAAGAGCAAACTAAATATTAGATGGAGATCAAATGATCCAAAGTTGTTTTGAAATCACAAGTGAAACACAACTGACCCTTTGAGAGTTCTGGAAGGATCACTACAATATCCTCCATTGCCTAGGAATAATCAAGAAAGCATGGAGGGAAGTGTCTTTGAGGACAATGAACTCTGCCTGAAAAAATCTCTGGCCTGAATGTGTTGCTGCAAGGGGTGTAGAAGGTTTTGAAGAACCATTTGTTGTTCCTGACATCATATCTCTGGACCTTTCTATGGGTTTGGAAATCAGTGAAGAGGATGTGAACGAGTTAGTGGACGATCACAGGACTGAGTTGACAACAGAAGAGCTTCAGCACCTCAACCAGCAGCAGTAGAAAGAAATCTCAGAAGGAATTTCTTCTGGGGAGGAAGAGAGAGACCCTGGAACCATTCCCTCTGGTGAAATCAAGGACCTGCTTAGCATGTGGTCAAAAACCCAGGCAGCTGTTGAGAAGTGGCACCCCAATAAAGCCCTAGTTGACAGGTGTGTTAAGTTGTTTGATGATAACATCATTGAACATTTCAGAAAAGTGCAAAAAAGGTTGCCAACATCAGACAACTTTGGAATATTGGTTCTCAAAAGCAAACACAACCAGTGACCCCACGCCCTCCATAAGTGGTCCCATAGCAAAGGGCGTTAAAAGACAAGGAATGCAGACACCTGAAGTTATGGTGGAAGGTGACTCATCTTCCTCTTCCATCTTTTAAAGCATCCACAAGTGCCATCATCATTATTTTTTTAATTTTTATGTAAATATTTTTATTACTTGTTAATATTTTACCTTAAAATTAATAAAAGTAATATTTTACTTTAAATTCAGTGTATTTGAAAATGAGCAGATTAATCCTGTTTCTATCATTTAAAAGGGGAAAACTTGTCTTAGAACTCGAATAGCGTTCTGGGACAGATTAAGTTTGAATTCCAAGGCATCTCTGTATTTTGTTCTTTTTTTTTTTTTTAATTTTTTTTCGTATAGAGAGTAATTCTTTTATCTTCAGTGCATATTTATTTTTATTTTATTTTATTTTTGACAGAAAGAGAGAGAGATACAGAGACAGAGACAGCTAGAGAACTGAACAGTGGGAACTCCCCAGTTCAGCATGTGGGTCCGCCTGGGCCGGAGCCGGGATTCGATCCTCGGTCCCCGGGGCTTCAAAGCAAGTGCTTAACCCGCTGAGCCATCCCAGCTTTCCCTATTCTTTTTGTTGTGATCAAAAAAGGTATCGTTTTTCTCTTTTCTTTTTCTGAAGTTTTGTTGTTTGTTTATAAAAATGCTATGAATTTTTTAAAAAAGATTTATTTATTGTTTTTGACAGAGAGAGAGAGATACAGAGACAGAGACAGAGAGAAGGGGGAGGGCCCAGAACAGTCTCCATAGTTGCACATCGTTGGTTTTTCCACATAGTTTAATTCCACAGGTTGGCTGGGCTGCACAGGGCAGGAATTGGGCCGGGGTCTTGCCCCGGTGAGAACTGAACTGGGGGCACTCCCCAGTTCAGCATATGGGTCCACACAGGCTGGGGCTGGGATTCTATCCTTGGTCCCCGGGTCTGCAAAGTGAGCACCTAACCCACTGAGTCATCCTGGCTTCCCCTTTTTTTGTTAATTAATTAATTAATTAATTAATTAATTTTAAAATTGTTTTTGACAGAGAGAGAGAGAGAGAGATACAGAGACAGAGAGAAAACTGAACTGGGGGCACTCCCCCGCTCAGTACATGGGTCCGCACAGGCTGGGGCTGGGATTCAGTCCTGGGTCCCTGGCGCTGCAAAGTGAGCGCTTAACCTACTGAGCCATCCTGGCTTCCCCAGCTATGAATTTTTGTACATTAATTTTGTATCCTGCAACAATTACTGTATTCATTTATTATTTCTAATAGTTTTCTGGTGGAGTCTCTAGGGTTTTCTATATAAAAGGTCATGTCATCTGCAAAAAGTGACAGTTTAACATTTTCACTGCCAATTTAGATGCCTTTTATTTCTTTTTCCTGCCTGATGGCTCTGGCTAGAACTTCCACCACTATGTTGAATAGCAGTGGTGACAGGGGACATCCCTGTCTTATTCCTGATTTTAGAAAAAAAGGTTTCAGTTTTTCCCCATTTAGTATTACATTCATTGATGGTTTGTCATATATGGCAGGGGTGGCCAACAAGTCGATCGCGGTCAACCAGTCGATCGCGAGACCAATTTTGGTCGATCATCGATTGCTCGCAATGTCTGGGGTGGAATTCCGTGTACCATGGACTTTGAAGCGATTGTAAAAGACAAAACTTTCTAGCAATAGTTTAATGCATTCTGGGAATTTGCCAAGGTCATAAATTCCTAGAATTCTGACAGCCTGACACTGTGATCTCCGCCCACCCAGACAATACATTTTGACTTATGTGTTACACTTGTCACCGGACGCAACGCGTGAACGCAACAGTTA